>PVKV010006116.1:0-108162 GCA_004027835.1 Alouatta palliata
TTCATCCATGTCCCTACAAAGGACACAAACTCATCATTTTTGATGGCTGCATAATATTCCATGGTGTATATGTGCCACATTTTCCCTGTCCAGTCTATCATCAATGGGCATTTGGGTTGGTTCCAGGTCTTTGCTATTGTAAACTGTGCTGCAATGAACATTCGTGTGCATGTGTCCTTATAGTAGAATGATTTATAATTCTTTGGATATATACCCAGTAATGGCATTGCTGGGTCAAATGGAATTTCTATTTCTAGGTCCTTGAGGAATCGCCACACTGCCTTCCACAATGGTTGAACTAATTTACACTCCCAACAGTGTAAGAGTGTTCCTATTATCTCCACATCCTCTCCAGCATCTGTTGTCTCCAGATTTTTTAATGATCGCCATTCTAACTGGCATGAGATGGTATCTCAATGTAGTTTTGATTTGCATTTCTCTAAGACCAGTGATGATGAGCATTTTTTCATGTTTGTTGGCCTCATGTATGTCTTCTTTTGTAAAGTATCTGTTCATATCCTTTGCCCACTTTTGAATGGGCTTGTTTTTTTCTTGTAAATCTGTTTTAGTTCTTTGTAGATTCTGGATATTAGCCCTTTGTCAGATGGGTAGATTGTAAAAATTTTTTCCCATTCTGTTGGTTGCTGATTCACTCTCATGACTGTTTCTTTTGCTGTGCAGAAGCTGTGGAGTTTGATTAGGTCTCACTTGTCTATTTTGGCTTTTGTTGCCAATGCTTTTGGTGTTTTGGTCATGAAGTCTTTGCCTATGCCTATGTCCTGAATGGTTTTGCCTAGATTTTCTTCTAGGGTTTTTATGGTGTTAGGTCTTATGTTTAAGTCTTTAATCCATCTGGAGTTAATTTTAGTGTAAGGTGTCAGGAAGGGGTCCAGTTTCTGCTTTCTGTACATGGCTAGCCAGTTTTCCCAACACCATTTATTAAACAGGGAATCCTTTTCCCATTGCTTGTTTTTGTTAGGTTTGTCAAAGATCAGATGGTTGCAGATGTGTGGCGTTGATTCTGAGGCCTCTGTTCTGTTCCATTGGTCTATGTCTCTGTTTTGGTACCAGTATCATGCTGTTTTGATTACTGCAGCCTTGTAGTATAGTTTGAAGTCAAGTAGCATGATGCTTCCTGCTTTGTTCTATTTGCTTAGAAGTAACTTGGCTATGCGGGCTCTCTTTTGGTTCCATATGAAGTTTAAGGTGGTTTTTTCCAGTTCTGTGAAGAGGATTTAGGTAGCTTGATGGGGATGGCATTGAATCTATAAATTACTTTGGGCAATATGGCCATTTTCACAATATTGATTCTTCCTAACCATGAGCATGGAATGTTTCTCCATCTGTTTGTGTCCTCTCTTACTTCCTTGAGCAGTGGTTTGTAGTTCTCCTCAAAGAGGTCCATTACATCCTTTGTTAGTTGTATTCCTAGGTATTTTATTCTCTTTAGAGCAATTGTGAATGGCAGTTCGTTCTTGATTTGGCTGTCTTTAAGTCTGTTATTGGTGTATAGGAATGTTTGTGATATCTGCACATTGATTTTGTATCCTGAGACTTTGCTGAATTTGCTTATCAGTTTCAGGAAATTTTGGGCTGAGACAATGGGGTCTTCTAGATATACAATCATGTCGTCTGAAAATAGAGACAATTTGGCTTCCTCCTTTCCTAATTGAATACCCTTTATTTCTTTTTCTTTCCTGATTGCTCTGGCTAGAACTTCCTATACTATATTGAACAGGAGTGGTGAAAGAGGGCATCCTTGTCTAGCGCCAGATTTCAAAGGGAATGCTTCCAGTTTTTGCCCATTCAGTATGATATTGGCTGTGGGTTTGTCGTAAACAGCTTTTATTATTTTGAGATAATGTCCCATCGATACCTAGTTTATTGAGGGTTTTTAGCATAAAGGGCTGTTGAATTTTGTTGAAGGCCTTCTCTGCATCTATTGAGATAATCATGTGGTTTTGGTCTTTAGCTCTGTTTATGTGATGGATTACGTTTACAGACTTGTGTATGTTGAACCAGCCTTGCATCTCCAGGATGAAGCCTACTTGATCATGATGGATAAGCTTTTTGATGTGCTGTTGCAATCGGTATGCCAGTATTTTATTGAAGATTTTTGCACCTATGTTCGTCATGGATATTGGCCTGAAGTTTTCTTTTCTTGTTGAGTCTCTGCTGGGTTTTGGTATCAGGATGATGTTGGTCTCATAAAATGATTTGGGAAGGATTCCCTCCTTTTGTATTATTTGGAATAGTTTCAGAATGATTGGTACCAGCTCCTCTTTGTATGTCTTGTAGAATTCGGCTGCGAACCCATCTGCACCTGGGCTTTTATTGGTTGGTAGGCTATCAATTGTTGCCTCAACTTCAGCCCTTGTTATTGGTCTATTCAGGGTTTCAACTTCTTCCTGGTTTAGGCTTGGGAGGGTGGAAGTGTCCAGGAATTTATCCATTTCTTCCAGATTTACTGGTTTGTGTGCATAGAGTTCTTTGTAGTAATGTCTGATGGTAGTTTGTATTTCTGTGGAATCAGTAGTGATATCCCCTTTATCGTGTTTTATTGCATGTATTTGATTCTTCCCTGTTTTCTTTTTTATTAATCTGGCTAGTGGTCTGTCTATTTTGTTGATCTTTTAGAAAAACCACCTCCTGGATTTATTAATTTTTCGAAGGGTTTTTTGTGTCTCTATCTCTTTCAGTTCTGCTCTGAGCTTAGTTATTTCTTGTCTTCTGCTAGGTTTTGAGTTTTTTTGATCTTGCTCCTCTAGCTCTTTCAATTTTGATGATAGGGTGTCAATTTTGGACCTTTCCTTGCTTCTCATGTGGGCATTTATCGTTATAAATTTTCCTCTAGACACCGCTTTAAATGTGTCCCAGAGATTCTGGTACATGTGTGTTCGTTCTCGTTGGTTTTAAAGAACATCCTTATTGCTGCCTTCATTTCATTGTGTATCCAGTCAACATTCAAGAGCCAGTTGTTCATTTTCCCTGAAGTTATGCGGTTCTGAGTTAGTTTCTTAATCCTGAGTTCTAATTTGATTGCACTGTGGTCTAAGAGACTGTTTGTTATGATTTCCGTTCTTTCGCATTTGCTGAGGAGTGATTTACTTCCAATTATGTGGTCAATTTTAGAGTCGCTGTGATGTGGTGCTGAGAAGAAAGTATATTCTGTAGATTTGGGGTGGAGAGTTCTGTAAATGTCTATTGGGTTTGCTTGGTCCCAATTTGAGTTCAAGTCCCAAATATCCCTGTTAATTTTCTGTCTCATTGATCTGTCTAATATTGACAGTGGAGTGTTAAAGTCTCCCACTATTATTGTGTGGGAGTTTAAGTCTCTTTTTATGTCGTTAAGAACTTGCTTTATGTATCTGAGTGCTCCTGTATTGGTTCGTATATATTTAGGATAGTTAGCTCTTCTTGTTGTGTTGATCCTTTTACCATTATGTAATGCCCTTCTTCGTCTCTTTTGATCTTTGTTGGTTTAAAGTCTATTTTATCAGAGACTAGGATTGCAACTCCTGCTTTTTTTTTTTTTTTGCTCTCCATTTGCTTGGTAAATCTTTCTCCATCCCTTTATTTTGAGCCTATGTGTATCCTTGCATGTGAGATGGGTTTCCTGGATACAGCACACCAATGAATTTTGGCTTTTTATCCAATTTGCCAGTCTGTGTCTTTTGATTGGGCATTTAGCCCATTTACATTTAAGGTTAATATTGTTACGTGTGAATTTGATTCTGCCATTTTGATGCCAGCTTGTTGTTTTGCCCATTAGTTGATGCAGTTTCTTCATTGTGTCGATGCTCTTTACCATTTGGCACGTTTTTTAAGTGGCTGGTACTGGTTATTCCTTTCTATGTTTAGTGCTTCTTTCAGGAGGCCTCAAAGTGCTTCTTTAAGGCAGGTCTGGTGGTGACAAAATCTCTCAGCAACTGCTTGTTCGTAAATGATTTTATTTCTCCTTTGCTTATGAAGCTTAGTTTGACTGTGTATGAAATTCTAGGTTGCAGGTTCTTTTCTTTAAGGATATTGAATATTGGCCCCCACTCTCTTCTGGCTTGTAGGGTTTCTGCCAAGAGATCTGCTGTGGGTCTGATGGGCTTCCCTTTGTGGGTAACCCGACCTTTCTCTCTGGCTGCCCTTAGCATTTTTTCCTTCATTTCAACCCTGGTGAATCTGATGATTATGTGCCTTGGGATTGCTCTTCTTGAAGAATACCTTTGTGGTGTTCTCTGTATTTCCTGGACTTGAATGGTGGCCTGCCTTGCTAGGATGGGGAAGTTCTCCTGGATAATATCCTGAAGAGTGTTTTCCAGCTTGGATTCTTTCTCTCTGTCACATTCAGGTACACCTATCAAATGTAGATTAGATCTTTTCACATAATCCCATATTTCTTGGAGGCTTTGTTCATTTCTTTTCACTCTTTTTTGTCTAATTGTGCCTTCTCGTTTTATTTCATTGAGTTGATCTTCAATCTCTGATATCCTTTCTTCTGCTTGGTGGATTCGGCTACTGAAACTTGTGTATGCTTCATGAAGTTCTTGTGTTGTGTTTTTCAGCTTCCTCAACTCATTTATATTCTTTTCTAAGCTGTTTATTCTTGTTAGCATTTCGTCAAACCTTTTTCAAGGTTCTTAGTTTCTTTGCATTGGGTTAGAACATGTTCTTTTAGTTCAGAGAAGTTTGTTATTACCCATTTTCTGAAGTCTATTTCTGTGAATTCGTCAGACTTATTCTCCATCTAGTCTTGTTCCCTTGCTGGTGAGGTGTTGTGATCCCTTGGAAGAGGAGAGGCGTTCCGATTTTGGGTGTTTTCATCCTTTTTGCACTGGTTTCTTCCCATCTTTGTGGATTTATCTACTTATGGTCTTTGTAGTTGGTGACTTTCAGATGGGGTCTCCGAGTGGACGTCCTTTTTGTTGATGTTGAAGTTATTTCTTTTTGTTTTTTAGTTTTCCTTCTAACAGTCAGTAAGAAGGTGTAAGACTGGTGTAAGACTGCTGGAGGTCCACTCCAGACCCTGCTTGCCTGGTGATCACCTACAGTGGCCTTTGCATTCTTGCTAGGAACTGCACTCCAGAGCAGTTGGCCATCTTGGATTGTCCCTATTATTATTATTATTACTATTTTTGAGCCAGGCTGGAGTGCAGTGGTGTGATCTTGGTTCATTGCGACCTCTGCCTCTTGGGTTCAAGCATTTCTCTTGCCTCAGCCTCCCAAATAGCTGGCATTACAGGTGCTTGCCACCATGCCTGGCTAAGTTTTGCATTTTTTAGTGGAGATGGGGTTTCACCATGTTGGCCAGGCTGGTCTCGAATTCCTGACCTCAAGTGATCCACCAATCTTGGCCTGCCAAACTGCTGGGATTACAGGCTTGAGCCACCGTGCCAAGCAAAATTTTAAAGAAATGAGACAAAGGAGCTCAAAAAACAGGGGAACTGGAAGCAAGAAAAGAGGAAAAGGAGATGACGAGAGCCCTCTGGCTTTCCTTTAAACCTGGTCCACAGCTTCAGCAGGCCCCATCAGCCCTTCTTCCTGTTCCACATTCTTGAAAAGAGGAAAGATGTGTATCAGGGATGGAGACAGGGAGGAGCAAGAAGGGGCAAGAGGAGAGGTAGAAAGCTGAAACTGAAAAAAGTTTAGCTCCTAACCTAATCCCTAAGGTCTTCCAGAGCTGGCATGAAGTTTGCATTTCGTTACAGAGGATGAGAACACATTTGCAAATGATCTTCATCTTGGAAAGATTACATATAATAAAACCTGCCATGCTGGTCTGTGTGCCCTGATAAAGATTCCTTGTTTGACCAGATAATTCTGACCTTCTAACCAAGATTTAATCAAGCTTCCAAAGCTTCTTCCAGGCCCATCTGTGCACTCCCTTGTAAAATCCAGTTTTGGCAAACACCCCGGCTAAGTGGGTTTAGCAAGAACCACCCCATCTTGATATCTGATCACCCTTCAATATCTGATTAGATGCCTCATCCTTTACCAATCCCCAAGGTATGTCTGATCACCCTGGCTTGTCTTCAGCAAGAATCCTGTTAGGTTGGTTTAGACAGAATCCCTTGCCCTTGATATCACATCAGGTTTCTCATCCTCCACCATCCCCCAGAGGATGTCCAATACCCTGGCCTGTCTTCAGTAAGAATCCTGTTAGCTCCGTTCAGCCAGAATCCCCTTTAGCCCTGATGTTTCTTTTTAGTATCTGTTTATTCACTGAACCCCGACTCTGCTCCTGGGCTGTACATTCCCTCTTGCCCATGTTGTATTTGAAGTTGAGCTCTATCTCTCTACCCTGTTGCAAAATCCCATCCACCTATTGTGATGGTCCTACTCTTTCTTACCATGCTTTCTACCTTTCAATACTTTTTTTCTTTCACAACGTAGTTTAGAGTCCTGAACACTGGTTATAAAAAATTTTAACTCCATTTCTTAACCCAGTTTACACAAATAATTGTTCATTCATTCATTTATTCATTCATTGAGTGAGTTGAGTACTTATTTTGAGTCAGGCATGAGTGACAGAGAACATCACCTATAGACCCCAGTCAAATAAAAAAAAAGTTAAAAACTACTACCTGCTCTGAAGCAGGGATTTGCAGATATAAAAGCTAGTAGGGAAGGAGTAAGGGACACCTTAAGCTGGGATGAATGGGAAGAGCCTTTCCAGGCTCTCAGTGGCTATGCAAAAGGCTTAAGTAGGAGACTCCAGGACAGGGGCAAAGGAGGGGCCTGATCATGCAGGATGTAGTGGGCCACAGCTCAGCAGGGTCTCGGAAGTTCCTGACAGGAGAAGCAGAGGATGTGCACGTGGGTGGTGGGTACTGGGAATGGGAGGCTGAATGAGCCCAGCAGACTGCAGGACAGGTGTTGGCAAACTTTTCCTGGAAGGGGCCAGGCTGTAAATATTTTAGGCATTATGGGCCAAGAGGCAAAAATTTAGAATATAATGTATATTCTTATATAACAAAAGAGAAAACAAACTTCCACAAAATATTTATTGACAAAACTCAAAACATAGTAATAATAATTCAGTAAGATTTTAAAAATTCAAGCCCACTAGTGAGAAGAATGGAATTCTTCCTTTGAGGAGTAACGTTTTGCTTAATTGGTGTTCTGCTGCTGTAGCATAAAAGCAGTCACAGACAAAATGTAAATGCATGGGTGTGGCTGTGCTCCAGTAGCACTATTTATGGATTAAAATGTGAATTTCATATAATTTTCATGTGTTGCAAAATATTACTTTTCTTTTAATTTTTTTCCCAGCCATTTGAAAATGTAAAAACCAGTTTTAGTTGAAAGATGATAAAAAAAACAGGTGGTGAGCTGGCGGTGGCCCAGGGGCCCTGGTTTGCCAGCCTCTGCTGCAGAACATCCCGTATTCTACATGTGTCTGATTGCTTGCTCATGAGGTCATTCATTCTGGGCAGATTATCACAGGGTTATGCTCTGTGCACCTCCTTGTATCTAGCAAAGACTTGTGATAGGAGGTCATTCCATTATATGTGACAGTAAGTTTGATCCATTTTAAAGAGACATTTTTCCCTTTGTAATAGGAAGCAATCTAGGTGTGACACTTGGGACCCTGAGAACATATTTTTTCCTCACGACCTTTCACTCAGTGGTTTTAGCTTTCATGGGTGATCTTTGTCTAAATCAATCATGACATTGGAAGTTACAAATTAATAGGGATGTAATTTTTTTTCACTATTAACCTTTTAAATTGTTTAGTACCACAAATAGAAAAGCACATAAAATAATTTTGTATATTTTAACATATTTCTATAAAGTGATACTGTATGTCATTGCCACCGATGTCAAGAAATAGAGTCTTGCCAGCACTCTAGAAGCTCCTAGGGCCTTTCTGATCCTGAGTGCCCCACTCTCCTCCCAAAGGGTGTCATCTCCTGATTTTATGGTGATCCTTCATCGTTGTACCAGCTTTTCTTGCATTCTTAAACACTGCAGTTTATTTTTTTCTGTTTTGGAGCTTTATATACATGGGATCATACAGCATGTATTCTTTTGTCAGGTGGCTATTCCTCCATGTTGTTCCATGTTTTGTTGACTCATTTTCACTGCTGTATAATACTGTATAGCATGGCCGTAACACACATTTTATCAAGCCATTCTGCCATTGATGGACACGGGGTTGTTTCCAGTTTTGTGCCATTCATGCTGCTACAAACATTCTTAACATGTCCTTTGGGTCATGTGGGCACACACACTTCTCTTGGGTATCTACCTAGGCTGCACACAGTTAACTGTGGTAGGTGCTGTTGCTGTCAAATGGTTTTCCAAAGGGTTTGTATCAGTTTACACTCCCACCAGCAGTGTGTGAGAGTTTCCATCACTCTGCATCCTTGCCAACATTTATCATTTTCTTCTTTTAAATTCTGACGTGATTTTAATGGCGGCCTCATATACCACTTAGAGGATACATAATAATTTATTGAATATCCTAATATAAAAAATGTGGGTTATTTTTTGTTTCTTTCTTTTTGGTTGTTATTACAAGTAATGCTTTCACTAATCTCCTATAGCTATACATTTCTATATGTCCATGATTAGTTACTTAAAGAAAAATTACTTGAAGGGAAACCACATCAAGAAAATTACTTGAAGTGAAAGTAGGTCCATTTTCTAAAGGGTTTGCTCTCCATTGACAAGTTGTATCTTGGAGCATTTCACCAAGTTTTGCTCCCACTAAGAGTTACAAGTGCCCTGTTCCCAATACTCCAGCCAACATTTAAAAAGTGTCTCACTAAACTGATAGATAAAAATCGTTTCTCATTATTTTAATTTGTTCTTATTCAATGGTAGTGAGATTAAAATATTTGTATTTCTTCCATCTAATCATATCCTGTGCCCATCTTTGTATTCATCCTTTCCACAGTAATCTGTAAAAGCTCTTTATCTGCTAAAAGCATTACTTACTTGCCTTTAATATATATTGTAAGTATATATATTATTTTCTACATAAATATAGAAAATATGTTTTAAGAAAATATTAACATTTACATGATAACTTTACTCCTAAATTGACTTGTTCTTCCATGAGAGAGAGAGAGAGAGAGAGAAATGAGAGAATTAAAAAATTTAACCAAATATAAAATTATTTTTTATTATGCATTTAAGCATCTTTAAAGAAAAGGAATTCCCTAATGAAATACTAAATGTTATCAAATTCTCTTCTGATCTTTGCTATTTATTGCATATATTAAGTAGTTGATTTCATTATGCACAAAATGTGTGTCGTTTCTAATCCATCATTTTATATCTACTTCTACATATCCACATAGAAGTAATTTTTTTTTCTTTTGAGATGGAGTCTTGCTCTGTCACCCAGGCTGGAGTGCAGTGGCTCGAACTCAGCTCACTGCAACCTCTGCCTCCCAGGTTCAAGCAATTCTCCCTGCCTCAGCTTCCCGAGTAGCTGGGATTACAGGTGCCTGCCACCATGCCCAGCTAATTTTTCTATTTTTTCGTTGAGTTCCCCATGTTGGCCAGACTGGCCTTGAATTTGGGACCTCAGGTGATCCGCCCACCTCGACCTCCCAAAGTGCTAGGTTAACAGGTGTGAACCACCATTCTCCACCAGATGTAAGTTTTAATTACCACTACTGCATAATGCAATTTTAAATTAACAGTATGACATAACACATTTTATTTAGTTCTCATAAAACATTTAAGATCTATTTTTTCACTATAATAAATAGCATTGCTGGCCACAACATTGTATCAATTCTTCTTGGTATCTTTAGGGTTAAATTCTTAACTCAGTCTCAAAAATAAAACTACCTGATTACCAGGGGAAAAACTATGATACATACACATTTACTGTTTTCCCCCAGAGAACACTCCAGAAAGACCTGTTCAACTTTTACTGAGTCCTAGACATTTGTCTGTCAACAGCAATGTTTAAAAAGGATTATTTTTCCAAACCTCCAATAACATGGGTTTTGTTCAGTTTATTTATTCTGGCTAAGCGTATGGATATATCATGTATTTGAAGTTATTATAGATTGTACTTATTCAGTGCTTACAAGATCCATATGGTAGTTTAATGTGTGTTTCCTTTATTTATAAACTGTTTATCACTTTGTGGCAATAACCTTGAACTTGACTTTGGGTCAAATTCAGCAGTGAAACTTCAATACTTATTCTATTCTTTGCATATATTGGTAGAAAGCTTTCAAGTGTAATTTATACTATGTGCTTTCTTTCCACTCTCTTGCAGGGCAAGAGCCAAGTTCCAGGTAGATCTATGCCCTTAGCACCTCAGATAGGGTCCGTGTACAAAGCTAATGTCACATGGGGTGACATCTCAGGCATACTCTCACCCTCACCAGGGCCTATGGCCTTGCAGCTGGGGCCGCAGGCTCTCCCTTCATAGCCAGCACTCCTCAGGGCCATGTCATCTGCGAATCTGAGAGAGGGCTGCACCTAGCGGGGAGGACGGCAGGGAGGTTCTGTTCCTGGCTTCTGCTGACTTGGCTCACACTATTCTTAAGCAGCCCTGTCTCCGTGTGCCGTATCATCATCTTGTTTATCTTCTACTGAAAACAGAAGTTGCGGAGCTGGTGCGAGACGCCCTTCACTGAAGTGGTGTGAGGAATGGAGAATAAATGTGAGAAGTGCTCCTGGTGTTCTTTAGAGGAAAGGTTTACTATAAGCATTAAGCACTAGCATTTTTCTGAAACTGTGTGTGTGCGGTGGTGATTTTTGCCCCACAAGGAAACATCTGGCAATATATGGGGCCATTTTTCTATTACAACAATTGGGGGGTGCCACTGGCATCTAGTGGGTAGAGGCCGGCTGTGTTGCTAAACACCTACAATGCATAGGACGGCCCCCACAACAAAAATGATCTGACCCCAAATGTCAATGGTACCAAGGCTGAGAACACCTGTTCCAAAACAAAATGACCACTCTCAGTGGCCCCTCCTAGACCCAAAGCAAACTATTAAACCAGGAGAGAGCATTCAGCAACACACACTGAAATAGCATTGATTTAGTCTTGTGTAGATATGGAAACTTCATGTAAGGATTTTATATTTTGTTGTGGCATTTCCTATTACAATAGGAAATAGGCAATTCCTATTACAATACATAATGTAATAGGAAATATATATATATATATATATATATATATATATATATATATGGTATATTAATAGCCTAGTACTATGATACCAAAGCTCAAGCTATTATTATCACCATCCAAATTACACATTGGAACTTGACTTCACAATGCCTCACCGGCTGTGCACTTTGGCATGGCCCCTCGTGTGAGGTTTCCAGTGAGACAGAAAGTCACTCAGAGAGACTCGTGAGCCTGTACCAAGAAGCAGGAATGAGAAGGGAAATGACGTAGACATCAGTAGACCAATGAGGTGGAGGTGGAAGCTCCCGAAGAATGGGGGAGAGAAATTGCTGAGCCAGGCTGGTTTGGAATCAGATTCTAAAGCTGCCAGATCCAGCTACCTAAGATGCCACTTGCTACAGGGAAGCTAGGTAGTGCTGCTTCTGAACATTTAAAACCTTCTGCTCAAGTGTATTCAAAGTGGTTTAGGCTCCACAGTAAACCAATCAGAAAAAAAAAGGTCTTACCGGAGGTGCTGATGGTAGGGGAGGGGGAGGAGCCCCCAGAGGAGGGGGAGGTGGAGGCAGAGGAGGTGGTGGTGGCGGTGGCACTGGCATGTGTCACAGTGTTGATGTCTCCTGCTTATGAATGGTCCCAAGAGAGTGGCTTCTGCTCTGAAAGAAAGAAAAACAATGGCTTTAAACTTGGATATTTTACTCATATGCAGGTAATGTGTATCTTGAAGACATATGCATATTACAGGTAGTTTGATTCTTTCACCTGTTCATTCATTCATTCATTCATTCATTCATTCACAGGGTGTCCACTGTGAGGCAAGCCTTGTGCTAAGTGCTGGAGACTGACAAAAGCAGCCAGATTCTAGAGATAATTAGGTGTTAAAACTGATAGAATTTAGCTATTTGTGTCTCAATACAAATAGAATATATATATGCTTAATTTCATAATGATTTTTCCAGATAACTGACTTCTACCTTTTTAGCATTAAACTTTTAGTTTTATCATTTTCAATCATTCTGCATAGACTCCCATTTTCCTAAGCAAACAGAATGAAATGTAACCTTTTGTAAATGTCACAGGCTCAACATGAACTCATGACGCCAGCCTCGAGCAAGGCTTAGGGCGTTAGTAATTTTTCTGCCTCTTTCTCTCCTGTCAGCTCTTACTTTCCTTGCTATTCCTGTGTCATTGTTTCTGCCCAGCCATCTTGATGAGGATGGGCCACCTCTCCTCTGTATAGACTGTCTATCGGTATTTGCTATGCGGGGGCTGGGGGGGATTTGGCATGATTCTCCAAATATGATTCTGTTTCAAATAGCTAATATAGGATGTCTGATCTCTGGATAAATGTGTGAAGCCTGTATGTGTGCATGCATGTATCTATGTGTGGGTGAGTGTCTTAGAACTCATAGAAAGGCGCACTGCAAGGACTTGAAATCTGTATTAAAGAAAAACCCCACAGTTTACAAGAACTGAAAAAACCTCTATGAGAACCTAAAAACAATCAAAGCAGAAAGTGAAATAAACCTCACACTTGGGCAGGGGTGATTTTGTGTTTCTGCTGTCCCTTTAGTTACTGGAGGACCAGAACAAGGCCTGTCCCTCTGTTTTTTTATCTTTAAAATCCTGTGGCATTTATAATTTTTCATGTTAATATTCTTATCTCCACAGGGTCCAAAAGCATTTATACAATGTGATGCTTTCTTGGTAGCATAGGCCACTGAATTTTGCTCACTTAATATGTTAGTTCTTTTTATCTTTTTATATATGGCCATTATGTGACACACTAATCACACTTATTTCCACAATAATCTTCTAAGGTCGGGGCTTCAACACCCTAGCATCCCCATTTTTATAGGTAAAGAAAAGGACATTCAGGTACATTAAATCTTTTGCTCATAGTCACCTATACTATAACCAGCAGACCTGGAACTGGAACCAAGGCTTAACAGGCTCTAAAGTCCAAGAATATCAAATGTATCATTTTAACCCCTTTTAAGTATACAATTCAGTGGCATGAAGTGCATTCACAATGCTGCGCACCCAGCACCACTATCCATTCCCAGAACTTTTTCATCATCTCAGACAGAAACTCTGTACCCATTAAACAATAACACCCCATTGTCTCCTCCATTCAGCTCCCGGTAACCTCTGTTCTACTTTCTGTCTCTGTGAATTTGCCTCGTCTAGGTACCTCATATACATGGAACCATACAGTATTTGTCCATTTGAGTCTGGCTTATTTCATTTAGCATAATGTTTTCAACCTTCATTCATGCTGTAGCATGGATCAGAAATTCATTCTGAATTATTCCATTGCATGTATACACCACATTTAGTTGAACCATTCATCTATTGATGAGTGCTTGGCTTGATTTCACCTTTGGGCTGTTGTGAGAAATGCTGCTATGAACATTGATGTACAAATATCTCTTCACGACCTTGCTTTTTATTCTTTTTGGCATATATGCAAGAGTGGAATTGCTGGATCATATGGTGCCATCTTTTTTCCCAGCAGGGTTAATCTAAAATTGAATAAAAGTTATAAATGTAAAATATTTGTGTCAGAGCAACTTTTTGGGGAAAGAGTCCATGATAGTTTTCTTAAGAGTTCCAAGGAGGTGCATGAGCTGACTGTTGTACATGACTATATTTTTTTTACAAAGTATTTCAGGCTCCCTGAAAGAAGGAACCTTATCATCACTGTGCTACTGCTTCCTTCCTTGATATTAAAACAAGAACAAAAAGACCAAAAAATAAAATACTCATCAGAGTCCACAGCATAAAACCATAGTAAAATTGAGCAGAGATCTCAGGAGGGTAGTAGGTGTTTCTTTCAGGTAACATCAATGTTACTTTATTACTAAAACTAAGCTAATGGTGTGCTAAACTAATACACACAATGACATAGGGTCAAACACAGCATTTTACAGGCTGACGCTAAGGCAACTTGGATGGAAGCCCACAATTTAGTTGGAACAAACATAAATTATCAGATATTTGTATTTTAACACTTTCTTTTACAGGAGGCACTGGATCTATTCGTTTTATAATCTTTTATTCAGTGGCAAAAATATTTTCAGTCAAAATTTTATAGTAAAGATTAAAGAGTTGGTTGAAGTATTAACAGCACAAGAGAATATAGAGAGGTCTCATTATATAAGGATCTCATCTTTTAACTAAGACACATGACAGGAGACAGAACTGCTTCTCCTGGTGAAAAACTGGAAAGGGTGGGGAAGAATAACCTTTAAAAACTGAAATGCCACTTACCTAAGGGTTTTGTCATTTACCTAAGAAAAAATAGCTGTATAAAGAGACTTTAAGGATGATTGTGGCAGAGTATTCCTGTAATCCCTCAGCAGACGGCTAGGTTACATCTCCCAGTCTCCCTTGCAGTTAGATGTGACCAGGAGACTGAGTTCTGGTCAATGCAATGAAGGCAGAAGTGATGTGCTATTACTTCTGGGTTGGTTCAGAAAGACCTTCTGCCCATGACTTTTCTCTTTCTCCACTCATTGGCTGGTAGCAAAGGTACTATGTGTTGGCAGAACCACAAGATGAAAGGAGTCCAGGTCCCTGACTCATCTGTAAGACCACCTGCCAAACACCTGATTAGACTTTACATACGTGAAAAATAAACTCCCATTGTGTTAAGTCGTGAAGATTTTCAAATTAATTTGTTTTATCCACTAAGATTGAACCTATCTAATACAGGAACTAAAAAAATACAGCTGCTTTTCACTATTCACTATAGTAATATTTAGAAAGCTGTCAAGAACACAGAATGTGATGATTACTTTTATGTGTCAACTTAGTTGGGCTAAGGGCTGCCCATCTGGCTGGTAGAACATCATTTCTGGGTGTATCTGTGAAAGTCTTTCCAAAACAGGTTAGCATTTGAATCTGTAGACATGAGTAAAGATCTCCCTTACCAATGTGGGTGGCCACCATCCGTTGAGGGCCCAGATAGAACAAGACAGCCCATGGCCAACGGTACTGTAAGTCATGTCTGAACAAATCTTATCGAACAAATATTTTCTCCATAAGGCATATCACAGCCTTTTTGGGCTTAAGAATACTAGGTAGAGCTTCAGCACTTCACTTGGGGCCATTTTAAACTGCGAAATCACCAACAGTAAGTACAAAATTTGGAAAAAATGTGGGACAAGAGGGACACTTGTTTATAGGATGAGAGCTGAAACAAGAAGGCAGAGTTTCCTCTTATTCCAGTTCAGCTAGAACATGCTCATGCTATGTACACGTTAGTGTCTACAGTTTTCCAGCACTTTTCACATGCCTGGGAATGACCACAAAAGCACCCTGAGTACTGATTTTCCAATTACAGATACATTTTAGCAAATACGCATACGTGACTTCACAATGTAGAATCTGCAAGTAATAAGGATCGGCTGTATAGCTTTTTGACTCACCCACCCAGTAGGTGCCCAGCCCTGCACTGGGGGCTTCTAAGATGTTGTTTTATGTAATCCTCTCGACAACCATGTGGTAGATATTTCCATATAACAAATAACCAAACTTTGCCTCAGAGAAGTATGCAATTTCTACTAAATTTCAGAAAGATCATCAGAGCTGAGTTTAAAGCCCTGGTTTTTCTAATCTAAAACCTCATTTCTTTTTTTTCTCTTTTTTTGAGACAGAGTCTCATTCTGTCACCCAGGCTATAGTGCAGTGGCATGATCTCGGCTCACTGCAACCTCCATTTCCTGGGTTCAAGTGATCCTCCCACCTCAGCCTCCCAAGTAGCTGGGGTTACAGGCATACACTGCCACGCCAGGCTAATTTTTGTGTTTTTAGTAGAGATGGGGTTTCACCATTAAAATCTCATTTCTACTGCACCACGTTACTTTATTAGCTTGATATGATTCAGGTCATGTTACACACCTGCTTCCATTTTGCAAAGATTTAAAAACATTTTTGAGATCGCTAAGTGAAGGGAACCTCATAAAGGTGACAGTAATTCTTCCGCTTGCTCCTCCTTCCCCTGAGCACCCTTGGTCTCCATCCAGTTTTATCTTTAGTAACCTGGGAATGCTTAGGTGCCAAGGAGATGCTGCCTTGCTGAACTCACAGGAAAGGATTTTTCAAAATCCAGGATTGGAGGATATTTTTATATGCAGTGTTTGATGGCTGTGAAAGGCTTTTCTTTTCTTGACAGATACAATAATTAAGCAATTACCGAAAGAAGTATGTGTTAAAATCTGACAGTTGAGAATGCTGAGCTCTGGGAAGTCAGGGGCTGCACCCAAGAGCTCTTTGAGGCTTTGTGTTCTCTCAACCCATTTAGAATGTTGTTTTGCTCGTAAATGTATTTAAAATGTTTAGAATTTAAAAGGCCAGATTCTCAAAGGCTTTTATACTTTCTCTCAATTCATGAAATACCTGAAAAACAGCATCAAAATGCACATTCAAGCACCATTAGAGGGTGGTGAGGGAAACAGAACTAAAATGCACTTCCACGGGAGGCCAGAAACAGGGACTGGTCTCAGAATCAGATGGCCCTGGGTTCTGCTTCCACTTTTCCCTTTTCCCGGCTACATGGCCTTGTTCAGGTCACTTTACCTTAGTGGGCCTCCTTTTCTTGATTTGTAAATTAGGAGCTATAATGCTTAATTCTTTTTGTTGTCAGTATTAAAACAAACACGGTATATGAAGGCACAGTACACATCCTGACGCATACGTGGAAGTGTTACTTATCATCACCACTGCAAATAACTATGTTAAAAGCAGAAGTCAGATAAATGCCCCAGGAGAGGTAGAGAGTGCTAAGGCATGGAATCATCCATTCAAACTTGAGGAGGAGGCGCAATAAAGAGACACTTGGTAGGAGGAGATGCAATAAAGAGACACTTGGTAGAAGTGATCTTATTTTTCACCAGGCAGAGAGGTGAATAGAAGAGTCTGTTCTAGTAAAGCAGGAGCAGCAAATAATCAGAGATAAGGAAGTGGGAGAACACAGCAGCCTGGGACGCTCTGCCTATGTTGGGGAGAAGAGGAAAAGGCTGCCATGACAGAGGCACGTCAGTGACAGCTATCCTGCAAGCGTCTTCTTCCTTGGGTAGGGGTGCTCATTTGTCTTGTGGTCACTCACTGTCTTTTGGACACTTATCCTAAGCTGGACGAATTTTCCATATGTTGTGAGTCCACCTCCTCCAGCTAGAACCAGGAATTCCTTCCCCAGCTTCCCTTTGTCAGTAGGGAGCAGGCTGTGACCACCCACTCACAAGTGGGCTAGATAACAGGTGAAAGAGCACAGATGGGGTATGGCTACAGGACAGGGGCCTGAGTCTGCAGCGGGAGCCCCTCTCAGCACAGGTTGGTTGATATTCCATGGGAATGTGAGACCAGTATCGGCCAGAATCCCCTACTTTCCTTCTCCAAAAGCCCCATGTCTGTCTACATTTTTGCATGAAGTTCAATTTTGAAATCTGAGTAAGTAATTTAAAAAGCATTTTTAAAAGCCAGTGGGCCACACAGCACAGAGCACATCTGCAGGTCACACAGGACCTGCACTGAACCTTTTTACCGGGAGCTATTCCAGGGTGAGGGTATGGGTGCCCTACTTGATCCTCTTCTTTCCCTTACATGATCGGTCTGCCTGTACTCATTCAGAAGTGACGTGGACTGGGTTTGCCTCTCTTGTTAATAAAAAATTATGCATGTCTGTGTTCCAACCACACTTTGTGAATTCTTTCAGAAAGAAATAACTCATGGTAAGCAACTTTACACACTAGTTGCTCTTGTCAAACTCTTAAGTTTTACCCCAAAAGTAGTCTGTGAGAGTACAGCTGTTTAAACACAGAAAATGTACTTATGCTTTAAACTATAAGCAAGAAAGATTACTGCTACTATCTGACAAAATCATGTAGGCTGGGTACAGTGGCTCATACCTGTAATCCCAGCACTTTGGGAGGTTGAGGTAGGTAGATCACTAGAGCCCAGGAGTTAGAGATCAGCCTGGGCAATATAGCAAAACTCCCTCTCTACAGAAAAATTAGCCGAGTGTGGTGGTGCACACCTACAGTCCCAGCTACTCAGGAGGCTGAGGTGGGAGGATCACCTGAGCCTGGGGAAGTGAAGGCTGCAGTAAGCTGTGATTGTACCACTACACTCCAGCCTGGGTGACAGAGTGAGACTCTGTCTCAAAACAGTAATAATAATAAAATAACACATTTGACTAGGAATCTGCAAATAAGCTACTCTGCGCAATCCTAACTTTGTATGTTCTGACACTGTCCCTCTTTCAAAGAAACACATCCCTTGTTTCTTTGGCTATAAAATGTGGCAGGGGGAGGAGAACGAAGATTTCTCACTTCTGAATGAATGAAGGCTAATAAACCTCATGATGTAATCTATATCTCATATTATAATCTCAGTAGGGGCCTGCCACCTCTAAGGGTCCATCATTCATCTTATAAAAGGTACCTTGCAGCCAGGAAATCATGACCCACAAGCCCATGGGCAAACAAGGTACAAATAAAGGGGTTCTCAAAGTAAATGTTGTAAAGTTTCTAAAGCTAAGTAAAATAATAAAATAATTTTATTTTTTAAACTTCTCTCCAGGTGATGATGAGAATGATTTATAATGGTCACTTTCTGGTCATTTAATGAACAAATTCTCTGGCCATATCTCTCTCCTTGTATTTCCCACCTACGAGATCCCACCTACCATTTCTGTCAGTTACGACTGTCTTCTTTTTGGCCAAATGGAAGTTGCTGCTCTCACTCTTCTCCATGATATAAAAAGTCTGTAAATAATTAGCTTTTGTGGGGAGGTGGGGCATGTTGGCCTGAGTAAGTAGAAAAGCCAGGAACAGAACTGGGGAACATCTGATGAAATAAATCACTGAACATGTATTTGTGCTTTAGATAACAGTGAAACAAATCAGCCCTGACACAGCCCTTGCTATGTGTCAGGCACTGTTCTTAGAGAGTTTCATATATTAACCATTTTTTAGCACCATGACACCCCAGTGAGATAGATAGTATTATTATCTCCATTCTCTAGATGAGGCAATTGAGGGATGGAGATGTTAAGAAACTTGCCCAAGGTCACACGGTGTGATTAGTGGAGGAGTTGGTACTCAAACCCAGGGTGTCTGGCTCCAGAAGCCAGGCTCTTAAGCACCATACTAACTTAGGTCACTTGTATACAACAAATGACTTTTATGGGTTTTGTGACAGCCACATACCACCTAAACACATATTTATTTAACATTTAAATCAAGTCAGATTTTTAGTTAAATAAGTTTATTTTGGAAAATAAACTTTAAATTATTATCATAAATGGAAAACCAATACCACTTGGTTTATAACAATGGAAAGTAACAATAAGAAAAAATGGAAGGTAAAAATAAGAATAAACACAGGATCTCAGGAAGAATAAACATTTGGAAGGTAATAATAATAAGGAAGGTAATAATAAGAATAAATGCAAATATTATTAAAAAATGTTTACATACTCTCTAAACTCATCTCCAGTCTCCCTAATAACACCTAAACCAGGCTTTGGGGAACACTGATCTAGGGTAGTATTTACTAAACTCCAGTGGAGGGTGAGTCACTGGAGATCTTGTAAAAAATGTAGGCTCTGATTCAGGTGATTCGGTAGGTCTGGGTTTGGGCCTGGGATTCTGCATTTCTCACAAGCTTCTGGGTGAGGCCAACACTGGATCCAGGGTCACACTGAGCAGCTCTCCAATGTGGAAGGCTGTAAGAAAAGCACTGTCTTCGTGCAGACCTACTGAAGCAGAGTCTCTTATCTACAGGGGGGGTTTATGCTCACCGAAGTTTGAAGAATCCTGCTCTAGCACATCTAGGATGATGAAAGCATTCTGTCTCCCACAGAGTCAGAAGTTGTGGCCTCTACTGAAAAGGCTCATTTTCATGTAGATTCATTTAATTTCAGCAGGCTGGGTCCATACAAATAGCTACTGTACTTGGAACTGAATATCACATGCAAAGTGAAAGGGAAACCATTCACTCTCACACAGGCGATATGAAGGACTTCTGACACCTGAGAAACACCAGCTCAGACATCGGCTCCAGAAACTGAATCGGCTCAACCCTAACTGGGTATTATAGTTAATTATCTGCCGAAGTGCTGAAAGGATCAATGTGGGTTTATCTATGTGAATTCTAAAATGAAAACATACTTTAACCACATCTAATATGAAACCTAGTATGTCACACATACTAAGATGAGCGCATAAATTGGTTTTCTTTTATAGGACTCTTATTGAAATGCAGATTTGTTCCCAGATCATTCATTGAATTAATTCTAATTTTTGAACAGTATTTGGTGAAAGGAAAAATGAAGATATTAATAATATTTATCACCAACTCAGGCATTTAAATGATGGCTGAGTTCCATAAAAATTATTATGTGTGTGGTTCCCAAGGGTGAAAGGAGAAAATATGGATTTCCTATCTTTCTTTTTTTATCCTTGAATTAAGAACTAGGTTTATTAAAATTACATGATATTAATCACACATTCATGAGTAAGCTTCATTTTATATAACAGTTATGCTTCTAAAAAAGAGTATCTCTAAGTTTTAGAAAATCAAGGTAAGCCTTAAGCATCAAAAAAGAGCTTAATATTTTTTTTCCTTCAACTTTTGCTTTAAGTTTTGGGGTACATGTGCAGGGTGTGAAGGTTTGGTACATAGGGAGATGTGTCATGGTGATTTGCTGCACCGATCAACGCATCATCTAGGTATTAAGTCCAGCATGCATTAACTAAAGGGAGTTTATCATTCAACAGAAACTTGCAATTACTATCATAAAATAATGAGCCATTTTACAAAATGAATGACCGCCTCTTTATGTTATGATGCTAGATTTTATACGGATGGTGTTTTTTGCTTTCTTAAGACTAGGGTGGTAACTTTTTACATTGTACATACTCCAAAAATGCTATTGTTACAAAAATCATCGAGGAAATAATGTGCTGACTAGAGGTGGCATGGGGTACAAGAAAAGAAAAATCCTTTCTTTCCAGGTTTTGGATGTGACTTTAGATAGTTTAAGCACTTTAACCTTATTCCTACTGTTTCAGGATAAGCAGATTCAGATACCCAACCAGTGTGAAGTTAGGCTGAAACCTCAAACAACCTGCAGCAAGAAGCCTGCATCACTTCAGCTACCAGGCAGATTCCTTCCTGAGACAGCCAAGTCTCACAAATTGACTGGCAGGTGTCACCTCTCAGAGTCCATGACATCACTTTCAGGTTTTGTACTCCTCTCTGGGCTCCTTACTATGAAGTCAAACTCCGTGTCTCATCCTTTACTGTGTTCTGGTCCTGCTCCATTTTAACCACATTCACACTGTTGACATTTTCTTATAGCCCGCCCCCCCCTTTTTTTTTTTTTAAGAAAAATACATCTCTAAGTCTTTGTCCATGCTATTCAGACTGCATGTCATGGCCTTCACTAGGAAAATACCTACTATCTAGGAGAAAATACCTACTAACATGCAAAACTGTGTTCAGGTGCCAGCTTCTCTGCATTGATTTTCTTATCCCTTTGGGAGGGTTAACTGCCCCTATAACACTTTGCACGTTGGTCACACTTTTATTATGGTACAAGGCACTCTGGCAATTTTCTTTCTTTTTTTTTTCATTTTTGTTTTGTTTTGTTTGTGAGACAGTCCTGCTCTGTCACCCAGGCTGAAGTGCTGTGGCACCATCTTGGCTCACTGCAAGCTCTGCCCCCTGGAGCCAAGCCTCAGCCTGGCCTCAAAATTGCCTGGCCCAATTTTCTTTTTATATGTCTCTGTGTCTCCCTTCACTGGATCATGGGCTCCTCAAAGGTTCAAAGATAGGGACTATGTCTTTGGGATACTGGTATTGCCAAATGCCAAATACTGTTGCTTTAGTGTATTAGTCTGTTCTCATGTTGCTATAAAGAAATACCTGAAACAGGGAAATTTAGAAAAAAATGTATAAAGAGAAGAGGTTTAATTGGCTCACAGTTCCACAGACTGTACAGGAAGCCTAACAGGATCTGCTTCTGGGGAGGATCCAGGGAGCATTTACTCATGGCAGAAGGCAAAGTAGGAGCAGGAGTTTTACATGGCAGGAGCAGGACTGGGGTGGGGGTGCCACACACTTTTAAACAATCAGATTTCATGAGAACTCACTCACCATCATGAGAACAGCGATAAGGGGATGGCGCTAAACCATTCATGAGACACCGCCCATGATCCAATCCCCTCCCACGAGGCCCCACCTTCAACACTGGGGATTACAATTCGACATGAGATTTGGGCAGCGATATAAATCTAAACCACATCATTTGGTACTGAGATGTTTTTGAATCAAGGCAATGGCATATAAATCAGGAACCAGGCTCACGCAGAACATGGAGACACACCTTGTTAGCAGAACATTATGAAAGTTCTACGTGAGTCTAGAAATGAGATAGCATCTTAATGATTTTTAAAGAAAAATATTACAAACCAAAAAAGGAAACAGAAGTGTCAAAGTTTCTGTCCAATGGTAGACTTCATTATCAGCATGCGAATAAAATATATTCTGAATGTTGGGTTCTCCCAGGAGACGGAGGTTGCAGTGAGCCAAGATCGCGTCACTGCACTCCAGTCTGGGCGAAAGAGTGGGACTCCATCTCAAAAAAAAAAAAGAATGTTGGGTTCTCAAAGCTTACAGTGCTCACTAGAAAAGCCTTCTCTGGCATGATGCAAAGCAATGCAATCAAACACAAATCATTTGATAGCTGGGAAAACTGGTCTCTACTTCTGGCTTTAATTCCTACCCATTTCTTTATCAAGAAAAAGGTAGTGTTTCTTCTTTCCTAGGTGGCATAAATATGAGGAGCAAAGGAGTACTGCTTTGAGATAAATATTAAAGAAATTAAAAATTGCACATGACCCTCTCCAAAAAACAAAGTTCTTCCAAATGTAATTTTTAAAGTAAGGATATGGTGGCTTCTTGGAAATGGAAGTGGTCTTACTAAAAAGCAGCAGAGAGGAGGCAGCTTGCTTTTAGATTTTTAGATTTAAAAACCCACTTTTCAAAATAAAGTTCAAGAAGATCTTCTGGTTTTAAGATGGTAAAAATATCTGTTTCTTCCTTTTCTTGGAAATCATCTCAAAATAATAAAGAAAAAGAAACTTTTCTTTGGTAAAACTATATCTCTGTAACTCTGCACTTCAATGAAGGAGACAGGACTGCTCATTACCCAGGATGATCTAATACAGGGTGTGGATACGCTGTAGAGGGTACACTTCTGGCTGTGAGCCTCAGATAAAGCCTGCAGAGCACTGCTCTCCAAAGTGGAAAGCACTAGCACCTTGGCGAAGAAAATCCATCAACTCTTGTTTAGAATAATGGAAAAGAGTGTGCAGGATGGCAATAGGACTGATCTTACACCCTATACCCAGCAGGGAGGAGGGAAAATGGCAAAGGCAAGGCATTTCTGTAGGGGCATCCCAGGAATGAGGAAGGCCAAGAAGACAGTGAGTCTTGGGCAGCCTTAAAGCTACCCTCCTCTATTGGTTGGGGAATGGAGGGTCCAAAATTATTTGCAGGCACAGATACAAATGCGCATTTCAATGAGTCATGTAACACACATACTTCTCTCTGTGTATCATAAGGAGTTCCTCCCTAAGCCGAAAATAATCCTTGCTGGTCTAAAACTTGCCATGGTCATTTCCTCAAGCAAATCTGAAAATAGTTGGTTCATCTCACTTCAAGATGAATAATGAAAAAAAAAAAAAACCAGTATAAGATCTATACAAAAAAACTAAGAAAAAAGTAGGAAAAGAAACTGGAAAAGAACAGATGATAAGTGAACAAGGTTTATTAGAAAAAATACTGCTGTAAAGTAGATGAAAGCTCTAACAAGAAATATACTTATTAACTCAAAGAATTTAATGAAATAATTAACATTTTAAAACAAAGACTCAATGAAAAGAGATAAGGACTCTCATGAGATATAGCAAAATAACAGAGGATGAAAATAACATGGCAGAAGTAAAAGAGGAAAATGAAGAACACACTAGAAAAAGAAAACAGGTATTGTTGAAAACACACTGAGTACCGTGGAGGATTGAGAAAAATAGCAGAATGAAATGTAAATGGACAAAGAATTTAAAAGGATTTAGAGAGAAACTGCTAGATATGGAAGACAAATGAAAAAACTGGTTTTTCTGAGTAAAAGACATTAAAAAAAAAAACTGGTTTTCCTGAGTAAAAGACATAAACAAATGGAAGAGAACAAATATGCAAATACATATTATCAAGTATATAATTTAAGAATGCTTTTCAAAAGTAAGATTTATTTCTGTACATTTAAAGGTACAAGGCAAGGCACAGTGGCTCACGCCTGCAATTCCTGCACTTTGGGAGGCTGAGGCGAGAGAATCATTTGCACCCAGGAGTTCATGAGCCTGGTTAACATAGGGGGATCCTGGCTCTACAGAAAAATGTAAAACTTAGCTGGGCATGGTGGTGTGTGTCTTGTCCCAGCTACTTGGGAGGCTGAGATGGAAGGGTTGCTTGAGCCCAGAAGGTGGAGGCTGCAGTGAGCCGTGATCAAACCATAGCACCCCAGCCTGGGTGACAGAGTGAGATCCTGTCTCAAAAATAAATAAATTGATGAATAAATAAAATAAAAGGTATATTGTATCCAAAGAAAAATCATATGGTTTTGGAGACATATTAGCCATGACATAATATCCCAGAGAAACAATGTGTGACCTAAAACTTTATATCCAGCCAAACTCTCATTACATTAAAAAGGCAAGTGGCAAATGTTTTTAAACATGCAAAATTTATGTTTCTTGAAATTTTATTGAAGATACAACTATTAGAAAAATGTCAGTCAATTAAGAGTTTAGGAGAGAAAGAGGAGACAAAGAAATGGCAGTGAGTATTGAATTAACTGATGAATCAAGACTGAAACACCTATGGAATTGTGTTATCGGAAGGGAATGGAACTACTATTAATCATGGCAAAATGGAAAGATATAACTTGTAAAAGTTACCAGATGAAAAAGGGAGATAAAGTGGGAGATATATGCATGTTGATTCCTTAGCTATTATATTCAAGTATAGTATCTTTACAGGTAATAAATCAAGATATCTTTAAAGTTAATAAATCATGTATATTTCTTACAGGAGTATAAGTCAAGTATATTAAAAGGTATAGTTTCAGAAAAACTAAAAAAGTGATGATATCAACTAGAATTGAATGGTGGAAAGGAAGTTTGGAAAGGTATAGAGAGGAGGTGAGAAGAAGTGGCTTCAGTATGGCTTAGGTCAGGGAATCAGTGGATACTCTCTAAATTAAAAGAAACAACAACAGAGGATGATTATCATTATAAAGGTAACTGCTAGAAGAACTAAAGATGGGGCACATCTCCCAGATGAAATATATGGGTACAAAGCAAGGAAAAAAACAGATCATTAAGTGACATGTAAAAAGGAAATTAAGCAATAAAAAACAGAAAACAGAACACACAACAAAAACGATAACAAACATTTCTGTCATATCAATACATGTAAATAGGCAGAGCTCACATATTAAAAGAAAAGTTTCTCAAACTGGACCAAATTCGACTATATACTGTGTAAAAGATACACACCTAATTTCAAACAGAGAAAATTCAAATCAGTACAAAAACCATTAAACAAAGCAAAGAAAGATTCTTTATAACAATAAAGGGAATAATATACAAAGTTTGAGTTAGCAGCCATGAATATCTATGTTCCAAATAGCAGTACCAAAATTAATAAAGCAAAACTACAGGATATTATTCAAGGAAAGGCAGGCAAAATCATACTCAGACCAAGATTTTTATGGGTTCTCTCTCTGTCCATGTCATATTTATTGGATCAAAAAAGTGAGGTTTTAAAATATATAAATAAAATAATTGCAAGGTGGGGGAAATATATGACTATATATTCTGAATATAGAAGACACATATTAAAGTGTCCCTAAACCAGCCATGGAAGGGACTACATGTTAGCTGTAAATAGTGCAAAGAAAATCTCAATAAATTATAACACATAGAAACAACAAACAATATTCTCTGTTCAGAATCCTATCAAATGACAAAAATACATAGAAAACTTTTTAAATTTTATTACTTGGAAACTTTTAAACTTTATTTAACAGCTCTTGGAACAAAAAGATATGAAAACCACACTTAATATGTACTGAGAAAATAAGGATAATGAAAACATTGCATATCGGAACCTATGGAATACAGCTAATGAAAAATTCAGAGCAAGAGTCATAGCTGTAAGTACTTATATTTATAAAACAAAGAAAAAACCCTCAAGATGCATAAATAATGGTAATATAAACCTAAAATAAGCAGAAGAGAAGGAATTAACATTTATTTGTGAATTTTAAAAACCAGATATTTAGGAATTAGAAAAAAGGTAAATGTTTAAATGAATATATATAACAGCTTAGTCTCTGAAAAACAAAAAACAATAAAAAAGTAATGATCTAACCTTAACCAAACGAGGGAAGGGAGAAAGAGAAAGCACAGATACACAAAATAAAACAAGAGACAAGGAAAATAATGATAGATATAGAAGACACTAAAAGATTTTGGTCAAATCCAGGTTAAAAAAAAAACTGAAAACTTGGATTGAAATAGACAATTATTATGAAGAGTTGAATATGAAAATATGAGTTAGTAAAGTGACCAAGACAAGAGAGAACATCTAAACAGAAGAAATAGTGAAAGGTGTCAAAGATCCACCACCAAGAAGTGTGAAAGATACATGGCTGGATTCTGCCCAAACTCTAAGAAGCAGTTAATTACCATGTAGCAGTCAGATGCAAACCTGAGAAAGAACAGAACAAACAAAAAAGAAAACTACTGACCAATCTCATTTATGAATATGGAAGAACAAAAGAAGAAGCATAAATGAACAGAATTCAGCAACACACTAAAAATAATACATGCCAACCAAGTAAGGTTTAAATGCAAGATGTTTTAATGCTAGAAAAATCTACTGATATGACTCACTATATTAGGGGCATAAACCAGAAAATCGTACAGTCATCTCCATAGCTGCCCCTAAATATCTATAGCATAACTCAAAATACATTATGGCAAATGGAGAAAGACTAAACAAATTCCAATTAAAGTCAGGAACAAGACAAGAATGTCCACTATTGTCATTACTAGTTATCATTATCCTAGAGCTAGTAGTCAATTCAATTAGATAAAAGAAAGAACTAAATTATGTAATAGTTGAAAGGAAGGAGGCTCAATTATCATGTTTTTCTCCCAAAAAATACTGCAACCCGTACATGGAAAACCTAAAAGAATCCATAGGAAAAGTATTTTATTTATTTATTTATTTATGAGATAGAGTCTTGCTCTGTCTCCCATGTTGGAGTGCAGTGGTGCGATTTTGCCTCACTGCAACCTCCACCTCCCAGGTTTAAGCAATTCTCCTACTTTAGCCTCCTGAGTAGCTAGGACTACAGGCATGTGGCACCAAACCCAACTAATTTTTGCATTTTTAATAGAGATGGGGTTTCGCCATGTTGGCCAGGCTGGTCTCGAACTCCTGAACTCAGATGATCCACCTGCCTCAGCCTCCCAAAGTGCTAGGATTACAGGCATGAGCCACTGTGTTTGGCAGGGAAACTATTTTAATTAATACGATAATTCAAAAAAGAAGCTCTTCGAGACCAATAAACTCCAAAAAGTATCCCTGTATATAAACAATATATATAGGGATATATTGCCAGAAAATATTGTAAGGAAATAATTGTGTTCACAATAGCAACTTAAAAAAGTATACCTAAGCATAAACTTAACAAAATATGCAAAGACATGTAATAAAACTTCAAAACTACTGAGAAACAGTGAAGACATGGAAAAACATTTTAGTCTTGGGTAGGAAGACTAAATATCATATAAAAGTTGATTTTCTCTATATTAATGTATGAATTTAAGGTGATCATAATGAAAATACTAACTTGTTTGCTTTTTATAACTACACAAGGTGATTTCAAAGTTTACATGGAAAAATAAAACCATTGGATAAAAAACGAATAATAAGGCCACATTCATTAAAACCATTTGGTATTGCTATAGGAAGAATCAGTAATGGTAATGGATCTGAGAGCCTGGAAATTGACCTAAGTATTTTTGGAAATTTTGGCTATTGTTTAAAAAAAGAAAGACACTGGCTATTGGGGTTGGGGGGGATATTAATTATTCAACAAAAAGTATTGAGAAAATTGGGTAGTAATTTGGAAAAAAATAAGGTTAGCTAACAATGTAAAGATGTCATGCCTTATATTAAAATAAATTCCAAGAAATCAAATTTTTAATTTCTAAAAAAGGAAATTATAATCAGACTAAACATATGAGAGAAATTAAAAAATCTCCAAGTCAGAAGGACCTTTCTAAAATGTATAGAAGAAAAGGCCTTTTTTTCTGCAGAGCAATAAATACGTATTTATATACATAAAACCACATTAAATAGAGCCCAAAGTCATACTACAAATTGGAGGGAAATTAAATTAAGTCATATTATAAACTGGAGAAAATTACAGTAAAATAAAAATTACAGTAAAATGGCTATTTTATCTTTTCTAAAATGTTCCTACAAACCCATAGTAAAAATCAATAACCTGAGAGAAAACACACTATCAGGCCTAAACAGTTCACAGATAAGGAAATACAAATGGGATTTGAACACATGCAAAGATGCTCAACCTTATTCCTAATGAGAAAATGCTAGTCGAAACCACAATCAGATACCATTTTCACCTATCAAATTGGCAAAGATCAAAAGTTTGATATATATATGTATGTATGTTGGAGAGAGTGCAGGGAATCAGACACATAATTATTGGTAGGAATATAAATTCATACAACTTCTGTGAAGGGTAATGGGCAACATTTAAAAATGCACATTTCAATTCTAGGAATTTATCTTATTGATCTTTCTCATGTGTGAGAAATAATGTGTACAGCAACAAAAATTGCAGCATTTTTTTTTAATAGGAAAAGGCTGGAAATAGGGTATATACCTGTCAACTGAAAACTAATTATTAAATTATGGTTCATACATTATACTGACATACCAGGTAGCTATTACAAAGAATATGGCAGCCCTATATGTATCAACCTGGAATGATCTCCAGGTTGTATTACGTTAAAAAAAAAAAAAAAAAAAAAAAAAGCAGGCAGCAGGAAATGTATACAGGATGAGTATGCAGCTGGGCATGATAGCTCACACCTGTAATCCTAACACTTTGGAAAGAGAGGGCAGGGGGATTACTTGAGGCCTAACATTCAAGACCAGCCTGGTCAACAAAGGAAGTCCCTATCTCTACCAAAAAAATAAAAAATAAAAAATTAGATGGTGCACCTGTAGTCCCAGCTACTCAGGAGGCTGAGGCTTGAACTCAGGAGCTGAAGGCTGTAGTGAAGCATGATCAGGCAGGCCACTGCACTCCAGCTGGCCAACAGAGAGAGACTGTCTCTAAAAACATGATGATAATAATAATAAAAAGAAAGAGTATGCATTTTCTCTGGAAGAATGCATAACTAGGTGGTCTGAAGATAGAATATAGGAGGTATTTTACAGTGTGCACCCTTTTTACACTTCTTGAAGTATCATGTGCATTATTACTTATTCAAAAAACTAATTAATAAGCAAAAGTTCAAGATTACCACCTCAGAGAAACACTTTATTTGGGATAACTGTGAAGAGTATTTTTAAATATACTTTGAACTATCTGAATTAGGAGATCTCTTTACACCTAAAAGACAAATACAAAATAAATAAAGAAAAAGATTAAAGTGGTCTTGATGATTTGGTCCAAATAAGCAGCTGATATAGCCATCGAGAGCAAGACTCAGCACCAAGGGTGGGATTTGCTGTGCTGGCCCTGCACACAGACTCCCTGGACAGCCAAAATCACTCCCACAGCCATCCATAAGTTAGAGGTGACTGGTCAAGTGCACTAGGAAAATAGGCAAGAGCAGAATAAAATAATTTTCCCCAAACCAGTCACAACCCCGACCATTTAATTCTTCTGTTATCACACAGTTAATGCACAACAAGGAATGGTTTTAAGACATGATGCTGTATTAGACATGGATCACTTGTGAGTTGGTTCCATCTGTAGCTGACCCTTGTCATTTATTACCTGTGAGAACACAAGCATGCTGGCGAGAAGGTGTGCAGGTCTGAAATAACACCTGGAGGCTCTGTTCCCCCAGAGTAAAATACTGCACCCCTAGATCCTATGGACAGATATCTTGGCCTGTCTTTTTTAGACATATGTAATTCATATGGATACTGTCAAAATGAGTGCAGATCAAACACCATCACTTAAAACTCACTAAGTGTCCATGAGCCAGGAAGGACAAGAAGCATAAGCCCATAAGCCCACGCTACTCTTCAGCCTTCCTTCTATGCAAGAAAATTTCTAATACCTCAGGACATACACATTTGGGTGAAAATTAAAACAACAGCAACAAAGAGTTGAGCAAAAGCTTTTAAAATGTGGGGAAAGTGAATTTTAAACTCAGGAAAAATGGTTGCTTGCTTGTCTTGTCTTATTGTTGTTTTTTTCTTTTGTCTCCTCTGACTGTGTATTTCCAAATATCCTGTCTTCAAGCTCGCTAAGCTTGTCTTTTTCTAGGTAGTTGTCTTACCTATTTCTGAAGCTACTTTACTTTTCCTCTGAAGCACTGGAGAGTAGGATGACTGAAACAAAAATGTTGCATTGAAATGTGTAAACGAGTGTTAGAATAAATGAAAGCTTTAAGGGGCACTGGAGACCTAAAATCAATTTCTGTTATGAAAAGGAAGAAGAAAGTACACTTTTGCTTCTTTTCCTTGGTTCTACCATATGAGAGAAAAATGTCCCCTGCTTTCATAGGGCAGTGATAACTTACATCAGTCACATAGGAAAGGGGCCAGTTTCATTTTTGACTACAACTTTTTTCTCTGGGCAGTCATGGTTGGTGTTTTAATACTAATGTACATGGTTGGGAGGATGCTTTGTTAAACATTTCACTAAGAAAAGCAATACCGAGCATATTCCCTACACTAGCAATTCTGATTGTCACTTACATAACTATCTTTCATCCCTGAAAACAACTCTTCACTACAGATGTTATCATCCCCATTTCACAGATGAGGAAATGAAGGCTCAAAGATGTTATCACCCAAGATCAAATAGCTAAGATGTGAAAAAATCAGATCAAACCCAAGTGAATTTGATCCCAAGCCTATGTGCTTTCCACAACTCTCCCGAGCCTTTGACAGGCACATCAGTCTCTGCACAGTCCATGCAGTGCAGCAAATATGCACTGCACTTCTTCTATCTATTAGGCACTAAGCTAGCCATGCAGCAAAACCATAAACACGAGTAGCAGGTAATCAATAAATATTTGATGAATAATTAAATTCATAGCTACATGGTTCCTGCCCACAAATGGTAGCTTTGTTACACTTATTGAGGGTTACTATGTACCAGGCACTTTTGTAGGAGAAGGCAGAAAAGGAAAGGAAAAAAAAAAAAAGAATAATAAAGCACAGGGTATATAAGAAAACACAAAATAAGTTCTGATATATGAGTAATCATAATAACTGTAAACACGTTATTAAATTCATTTTGGGAGGTGGAAGCAGATGGATTGCCTACCTAGGAGTTTGAGACCAGCCTGGCCAACATGGCAAAACCCCATCTCTACAAAAATTACGAAAATGAGCTGGGTATCATGGCATGTGCCTGTAGTCCCAGCTACCTGGGAGGCTAAGGTAGGACGATCACCTGTGCCTAGGTGGTTGAGGCTGCAGTGAGCCGTGATAGCACCACTGGACTCCAGTCTGGTGACAGAGTGAAACCCTGTCTCAAAAAAAAAAAAATTATCTTACCAAAAAGGCCACGTACTGTAAGATTCCATTTATAGGAAATGTCTATAGAAATAAAAAATAGATTAGTGGTTGTCAAGGGTTGAGGTGAGGGAGATGAGAAGTGACTCTTAACGGGTTTCTTCTTGGGGTGATGAAAATGTCTGGAATTAAATAATGGTGATGATTGCACCACTGTGAAGATTCTAAAAACGACTGAAATTGTGTATTTCAAAACGGTGAATCTTATGGTATGTGAATTGTAGCTCAATTAAACAGATTTTTAAGAAAAAGAAACTGGTGTAGCATTATTAATATCAGGCAAAAAAGAATCCAGGGCAAAAAAATATGAGTAGAAACATAAAGTAGTTTGTAAACATACATGAAAAGTTAATTATCTGTGCCATCAGTTATGGACAAGTGAAAGGTGTAAGGAAGAAATGTTTGAGCCAAGCCTTCCACAAGGAGAGGGTATGAGCAGAGTTCTGCCCTGTGTGAGGTCATGAGGGCTGTGGCAGGGAGCTTACAGAGCCAGGCTGCCAAGAGCTGGGTTTTAGGGCTTTGTTTTGTGGGTTTTTAAAGAGAGAAAAGATGTTGTTAGACATCTGTGTTCTAAAAACAGCACCCTGGGGCTATATGTGGAAACTGAATTGTAGGGCGAGGGAAGAGCAAACAGGTATATCAGTTTGGCGTCCCACATAAGTGAGGATGGGTATTTATTTAAATCAGAGTATGTTACAGCAATGAGATAGAGCCAAGGAGGAAATCAGATTGAATGTCTGGGACTGGGGAAGAAGAAATGGCCTGGGATGACCCCATGGCTCCTTGGTGGTCAACAATTTAGTGTTAAACAAGGAGACGGAGAGAGTAGGAAATGGTGGCCAATGAGCAGGGAGAAGAGACTTTAATTCGAGACATTCTGAGTTTGAGGTGCTTTCGGCAAATGGAAATTTAGATCTGAATTTCAGAGAAGAAGCAAGGCTGGCAATAGCAATTTAGGAATCTTTACAGCGGCAGCTGGGTGCATTTCATTCTCTAACACCAATCCCATGAAGATCTAGAAAAGTACAATATTTAAAATTACTGAGTCACCTTCTGTAATTTCTAATTAAGTCAGAGATGTGGCTAATAATGGAAGTCAGTCAGGTGGCTGATACTGCTAGCTGCCTACTCAATAATCATTTCCTCTTCTACCTCACAGCAGAACCCCTAATTTGAGTGAGGGGGTTGCAATTTACCCAGCTAAAAATATTTGATTTATTAGACTCTTATATATTTAGAGCAACTCTGTGACACTGTTCTGGCCAATGAGATGTAGGTGGAAGTCCTAGGGAGTGCATCACTTGCTAAAAAAAAAAAGGTGAAACCTCCCTAATAGAAGGATGTTAATTCTTTTATCTACTTGCACCTTCCTTTTTTTCTTGTCTAGACTGCAGATAGAAGCCTAGAGATACTGCAGCCATATTGTCACCATGAGGCAACCAGATGTAGAATGACGTCCTATAGGCTAAGTGTGGTGAAGCAGGAAGATAGATGGAGACTGGTCTCAGATAGCTTCTGCACAGGCCCTAGACTGACTTCCTTGGTAGTCTAATTCTACAAGACAAACAAACCTGTTTAAGCCAGATTCGGATGGGTGCACTGGCTTTGTTTTGCTTGCTTTGGCAGCTGATACAATTCACATCTGGATATACATATGGGAGTGGGGGAGCTAAAAACACATGATCACTATTATTTCAATAATAAAAAATGTTTTAAAATAAGATATCATTTATGTTTTCTAGCACTGGAATTTTCCTTTTCCCAAATAGGTGATAAAAATTTGCAGCCAAAGGGAAATTATGGACTGCCAGTATTAAGAAAATTCATGAATACGCAATCATCTGTTAACGACATCCTTTGGACTTTTTCTGGATGAGGTAAACTGCTCTGACTCATTTAAATGGCTTCAGCCAGATCCAAAGTTCTTAAAGATGAGATTGTTCACTACCTGACTCTCATAAGAATTACAATCTTTGGAAGGAAGACTCTTTTGGCTCTTCCAGGCACTCAGTAAACATAGCTAAGAATATACAATGTCCCTGAACCACAGTGTTTTGGCCCTGCAAAGAGCTTTTTACTGAGCTGTGTGGGATTACGTCTCCGGAACTGCAGTCAATAAAGTTATAGAAAACACTTCCTTTTGCCTTCTACCACAACACTTCCATTGTCTTCATGGCAAAGATGATGTTGAAGACTTAGGTCTCTATGGCAACAGTGAGTGCACTGAAGACCTGCCAGGAGAAAGTTATCCCAGGTTTCAGGACCAGGAAAAGCTGTGCAACTGATCTGTTTTTATCTCCTGGTCACTGTGGATCAGGTAACTATTTATGTTTTCTTTTTTGTTTTGGCTGCTAGGAAGCTCTGACAAAATTTTACTCCCACCTCTGAAAACTATCCACACCTTATGATCTATTCTGGTTCTGTAAACGACCTCTGACTTTATCTCACTTTCTAACCAGTGTGTTTCCTTAACCTCAGTTTCATTATCTATTGATTTTATGTTGTTTACTATCTATTTTTGTGAACTCCTTGAATACTTTATGGAACACAGAACATTTAAGGCAAACAATTTTTAAAAGCATCAGATCATCCTCATAATAAAAATAATAATGGCTAATTGACTGAACACTGCTATGAATGAGGCACTGTCCTAAGTACCAAATCTATTTTATGGCTGAGCAAGGCAGATCATGCCCATAATCCTAGCACTTTGGGAGGCTGAGGTGGGAGGACTGCTTAAATCCAGGAGTTTGAGACCACCCTGGACAGTATAGTGAGATTCTATCTCTACAAAAAATTTTTTAAAAAATTAGGTGGGCATGTGGCACATGTCTATAGTTCCAATTTCTCAGGAGGCTGAGGTGGGAGGATCACTTGAACCTAGGAGTTGGAGGCAGTAGTGAGCTGTGATCAAATCACTGCACTCCAGCTTGGGCAACAGAGCAAGACCCTGTTTCAAACAAACACACAAACAAAAAACAGAATAAATTTATCTTATTAGCCTTAAATATGAGATAAATACTATTATTATCCTCATTTTGTAGATAAGAAAACAAAAACACAGAGAGAGTAGGTAATTTGTCCAAGATCCTATAGTACATAATTGATGCATGCAAGATTCATGCAAAATAGTCCAGGTATTCCGACTTACGTAAGTTATACAAAAGAAGAAATAATTTGTTAAATAGGCAGAGGCTTTCTGATTTTATAGGCTGAGCCCTAAAGGAGATACCTATTATAAATCTCATCCATACAATTATGCCTGATGAGCCCTATCAACAAAAGGGAATGAGACAGTGAAAGCTAAAACAACAGATAAAACAAAACAAATACTTGGCTTTTGATCTTGGAACATACTTCCAGATATTCATTCATTCATTCAGTCAGTCACATAATTACACATTCATCCATTTACAGTCATTTATTCTTCCAACAACCTTTAGGAAGTACCCAGGTGTGGGCAGGTGCTGGGAATGGAGATGAAGTGAACACAGCTCCTGCCTTCCAGGAGCTCAGGTGCAATAAGAGAGAGTCAGGTAGGTTGGGGACCCCTTGGGGTTATAAGTGAACTGAGAAGACCAGAGCAAGGTGCGACATGATCATTCTGACAGTAAGCCAGCCTTTGGCCTCTGTCTCCCCTTTGATAATGAAGTAAGAAGAATCAGCTCCCTATAGGGCTGTTGTAGTGATGTCCTGCATATAAAGCTCCTAGCCTAGCCCTGGCCAGGGCTAGCTAGCCATTAGCTCTTAAGGAACAGTGGATGGCAACCTGGGCGCCTTGCTCAGACGCATACATGCACTCACACCGACTCAAGTTCTCAGAAATTCAAGCGTTGAGGCTGGCTACTGCCTCCTCCTAGCTAACTAGGAGCTGACTCTCACAGTCCATGGGCAGGCCTGGCATTCCCTCCTGGATGCCACCAACCTAGATGTGGTGTTAGCTGGAATATGCCACCCACATAGGATGAATATTCCTTCAAGATACACTTGAAAATCTTCCTCCACAGTGCCTGGCCCACATAATGCCCGCCGGGCATTTTTGTCACATTCACTCTGCTTTAGTTTATCTCTTTGGCACTTGAACACCACAGTTCACTACACAATTCTCCTGCTGCATAACGGTCAGGTTCCCTCTCGAACAGGTCTAAGGAAAGATCCAGTTAGAACTGCAAAGGGGGAGTTTCAAGCGCACTACTGGCCGAAGCCAGTGAGAGAACACATGTGCTGCCCAGGCCCAGCATAGGCTGGGGAAAGGCACGTCTCTTCAGTTTTGTACAGTGGCTAAAAAAAAACAAGCAATTAATCATTTTCTCACCAACTCTAACTCATATTTAATAGTTCCCCCTCAAAGTTTGTTTTGTCATACTGTCGGCAAAGTCAGTCAAACATTACGATTCTTTTCTAAATATTCCAGTAGCCAGATGGCAGAAGCACTACTGTGACAAGGCACAACTTGCCTAAAGATAACTTTGTGATGCAGATCCATGCTCAAGGGCACTGGGCGGAGAGGACTTGCCCAGAGATCTTTCTAAATTGCTCCCCTTAACCCAGGTTCTTTACACCAAAACTTCCTAAGACAAATATTCAACTCTGCAACTCGAAACTCACCAGTCAAGCAAACACATTTCTACCTCTTTAACTTCTGAATATTAGGCCGAAGTATAAAAACTCACTAGAAGATCACACATTAGGACAACATGCTCAGGATTTCTTTGTAGATTTAATGCCACTGTACCCTCATGTTTTAAATATTTCTGCACCAAAGTTCAAATATATTAAATATTTATAACACGTTCACTAGAAAACACATTTCCTTCCTTTTGCTGAGTTATTTATGTAGGTTTTTTTTTTTTTAAATTCAACATTAATAAACGTATTTATAAATTTGAGAATGTAAAAAAGTTGACCGTACCTCTCTGGTGAAAATTCTGTTTCCCTCTAGAGTTAATCACATTTTGTTTTCTTGGGTCTTTTCTAGGTTATGTTCTTTATTCTTTGTGTATGTGTTCCAGTGACTGCAAACTCACAACCTGTACTATATGGTTTCTGAACAATAAGTCTCCTAAAAAGAGTGTTGCCAGGCTAGACCAGCTGGCTTACCCCTGTTCTTGTAACTGTATGTTCTTAGACACACACACACACACTTCCTCCATTCCTTCTGCTTCTGGCTAACTGCAATCTGTGACAGTGTCACATTCACAATTACATGAAAACAGAGACTCCTAAAAGGAACAAAAAGGGGACAAGGGCAAGAAGCCAGCCTACAAGTCTCTGTCACCCAGACCTCTCTGCCCCATTCAGGTGGCCACAAATTGCCTGTTGAAGGTTGCCTGTCTAGAATGTGAATTCTGTGTACTCAGGCTCTTACTCTGACTAAGTAATTTAACCTCTGTGATTTTTAATTTTCTTTTCTGGAAAAAAGCCACAATAACAATATCTCTGTTAAAGAACTGCTGGGAATCACAGGAGGTGATGCAGGTAAAGGCATCGGCAGTGTACCTTTCATTTCCAGTTACTTCTTAACTTTCTTTTGCTCCCGGCCCGCTGACCTGCCACTTCTTTTCTAATTTGGTTTTTGTGGTTTTTAAATGTATCTCTAAAATGCATTAGCTGGAAAACTGCCGCAATCTGTGTGTTACCACAATGAGTGGACTTTAGCATTACATTTTTATTTACTTTTTCATTGAGGCAGAATTGACCTAAGTCAACTGTGCAAGTCTCAAGGGTATAACTTTAGTAATTTTTGTATGTGTATATCTGTGTGGCCACGCCTTAGGTCAAGGTGAGAAGCATTTCTCGCATCCCAGAAGCCTCCCTCGTGTCCTGTCCAGGTATTGACCTGGAGTTTATCTCCTTGCAAGGCCCCAAAGAATCTCTGTTCTGACCTCTTCCGTAATGATAAAGTTAAAAAAAAAAAATTAAAGGGAGGCAGGAGTCCCAGTGATAACCATTAATGCTGGCCACAAGAAAAGCACTCCCAGTCCTTCCTCTGAAGTGAGAAAAGATTCTGGAAAGGAGGAGGTGGAGGGGGCACAAACCTTATAATATATCACACTGGTCATGTTAAACAAGGCCCTCATTTACAGCCAAGGACCAGAGGCACAGATGCGAAGGGACAGACTAACTTCCTGCTACAGAGTAACTTTCCTCCCCAGTGCAGCCAGTTACAAAGCGCCCTGAGTGTCAGGGATCGGCCAGACTGTCCCAACGCGCCTGGAACCGCTCTCTCAACCTTTCCTTGCAGAACTTCTTTCCAGGGGGACGCGCACACACTGTCCACATGCCGTCCCGGCGCCCGCCACGGGCACACCTACGCGGCTGGCACGCCACCCTCCAAAGGCGCTCTTCCTGAGAGCCGGTGCCTGGCTACCCAAGGGGGCCCGGGCCGCGCTCCTCCATGTCCAGGGCCGGGTACCGGTCCTGCCTGCCACCTCCAGGGAGTGAGTCTCAGGGGCCGGGGAAAATCGGCTCTGCCACCTACCTCCCCCCTCCCCGCAATCCTCCAAAGGACCCTAAACCCATCTGTGGCCAAATGTACATTTCTGGAGCACAGTCTGACTACTGACGCCAGGAGCTTGGAGATGAGCATCAGGAGGGGCGTCCAGAGACCTGCGCTCTGTCTCCACGAGCTGTGTGACCTTGGACAAGTCACTTCACATCTCTGGAGTTGGTTTCCTCACTAGGGGGGTCCTCCTGTATCCCCCAGGCCACCTCCGGTTCTGCAATTTCCTAGTTCTTCTTTACTCCGCCCCGGCTCTTCCCGCGACAGCCCCCTCCCCAGCGAGACCCCAGCCTTTTGTTCTGGGGGTGAAGCGGAGAAGAGACAGCGTCGCGAAGGACCAGGCCGAGGCGGCCTTGGTGCCAGGGGCTGCTCACCTAAGAGTCCGGTCCGGGGAAGTCATCAGACAACCCCTCGGTGACCTCGCTCCCCACCCCGCGGTGCGGTTCCGGCCCGGCCCGGGAGGCGCGGCAGGGGGCGGGTGGGGGGCGTGAGCGCCGCGCAGCACATCGACAACTTCCCGGGCCCGGGACTGCAGCCCGGCTGGGGTTCCCCGGCCCTCCCACGCGCGCAGGATCCCTGTCCCGGGCCGGGCCACTCTCCTCCGGGACCGGCCAGGGCGGCCGCCGCGACACTACCAAACGGTTCCTTCCACCCTCGGGCATCGACCCACACCCGCGCGGGGAGCCGCTACCTGCAGGTGGCGGAGCCGGGGGCTGGACTGGACTCGAGCTCCGGGCGACGTCTTCGCAGCTGCCGCCTCCGACTCTGGGCTCAGTCCCGCAGCGCCCGTGCTCCAGGCGGCGCCGCTACCGCCGAGCTGTGCTCGGTGCTGCGCTCGGTGCGCCGGGCTTGCTCCCCGGCCGCCAGCTCTGGTGCTGCCGGGACGCGGAGGCGGGGCCGCCGCCCCCACCTGCTCGCAGGCTCCTGCCTGGGAGCCGCGGCCGCCCCGCGGCAGGAACACGGTCCGGTGGGGCGGGGTCGCTCTGGGACCCTGGAGGCGGGTCCCGAGTTGCCGGGCGCGCCTCCCGGGTACAGAGTCACAAGTCTCAGCTGCGGTGAGACTGGGGCCTAAGGCTGGAATTCTCCAGCTAGGAGATGTTGTACGGGTGACGCACGGCCCAGTCAGCACAGCCACTGTGGGGACACGCCACTCTTGCATTTATTCCAAAATGTTGAGCCCTTACTAAGCTCCAGGCGGCGTCATAAGCCGTAGAAACCAGAGAACAAGATTACCTCCTGCCCTCGTGGAGTTAACAGTCTAGAAAAGGAAAGCGGCCAATGGGCGATTAAAACACAACCAAGAGGAGGCGGTCAGAGGCCTACTGAGCCTGCGCACAGAGGGTCACCTGATCCAGACCTGGGGTAGAGGGCAGGTCAGGGGTGCTTCTCGAGGAGCTGACGTCGACGAGAAGAACTGAAGACTGAGCATGAATTACCCGGGTGATGAGAGAATTATCCGGGTAGCCTGGGAGGTAAATAGAAGTCCCAGGTGGAGCCCGAGGGAGGAGAAAGCTGACTGAAAACTGAAATGTGGCCGCGCGCGGTGGCTCACGACTGTAATCCCAGCACTTTGGGAGGGCGAGGCCAGCGGATCACTTGAGGTCAGGAGTTCGACCAGCCAGGCCAAACATGGTGAGTTGTCTTCCCAATTGCCAACCCATTCATTCTTCCCTTCTTGCCTAGTGACAGAACCCAGGATTGTGATTGATCCAAGACAACTAAAAAATACAAAAATTAGCCAGGTGTGGTGGCGCCCGCTAGTCCTAGCTGCTCAGGAGGCCGAGGTGGAAGGATCGCTTGAGCCCGGGAGGCGAAAGTTGCAATGAGTGACTGCACTCCAGCCTGGGCGGTAGAGTGAGACCCTGTCTCAACAAAACAAAACAAAAAACAAAAAACAAACCTGAAATAAGTTTTAGGTTTGAAGAAAACCTTGCTTCTGTCACACTGCATGTTCAGGCCCTTGGAGAATGCAGAAAGTTTTTGTCTGAGGCTGAATGCATTTCTGTAGGTGCTGTGATCGTTTGGTGAGGATTCTGTATTTCGCATATCATGGGCACTCCTGCTAGTGGAGGAGCTAAGCGGGTACATGTGGACTGTTCACTCAGCCTCGGTATTTGAATACCTGCCGTGAACCAGACACTCTGCAGGGCCTTAGGGCAAGGTCTCTAACTCTAAAGGAGCTGCTGGTCTGGAGCAGAGGAGAAACCTGCACTCAGCGCTCTGCTGAGGCTTGTGTGAAATGTTGGGGACCCAGGTGAGGGAGCAGTTAATGCCGGCATGGAAGATCTCAGACGTGGATTACAACCTGTCTTCAGGTTCAGGTTCTGTACCTGCTGCTGTCAAATTAAGTTCCCCAAGCAGCCCTTAGCTGATCTCTTAATGACTCATGTTTGTAGCTGGGCAATGTGTCGGCTTATGTTTATAACAAGGATTCATAATACACTTTTGATGTCTTTCACTCCCGTGTCGTCAAGAACGTGGTTTTCTCTTTTGGGTGAAGAAGGGTATTTATGTAGCAAGTGGAAGCTGATGAAGCACTTCCTTTCCACCTGTTTGGGCTATGTTCCTCCTGCCCTTTCCTCCTTTAGAATCATAATAGATGACCACAGGCATGAAACCTGAAGAATAATTCTCCAACATAAAATTCATAAACCCTCTTACATGGGTGATTGTTACTAAAGCGAAAACAAAACACAAAACCCCAAAACATGACCCAGCCACTCTCCTTCTCTGGACCTCCAGGGCTCATGCTCATTAAATACATAACCACTAGTGTTCTAATTCAAAAAGGACGAAAAGTCAAACTAGCAGAGAAGACATTACCATGGGCCTAGAGAGTTCCCATTAGATCTCCTGAGCAGCTCAAGCATGAGCCAGCTGAATGGAAAGCCTGTTACTTATCTTAAAAGATGGGTAGGTGCTAGATTGGATCAAAGAATTTGTTTTTTCAAAATGCCTGGTTGTAGGGATGAGGATGTGATGAGTGAGGAATCAGTCTGGACACTGGGGCTGAAAGCTTCAAGAGGCATTACATTCAGATGCCCAGTGTTTTATATCCATGTGAAGTAACACTGCCATTAGCATCTTGTTCCTATGGACATTAGAGAGGAATTCATTTCCACCAGCTCCACTAGGATGAAATGACTTCAAGAAGGCATATTCCTGGTAGATGATATTTGTTCGGGGTCAGACACTCTGAGTTGTCTTCCCAGTTGCCCACCCATTCTCCCCTTCTTCCCTGATGACAGAACCCAGGATTGTGATTGATCCAAGACTACCTTGACAATCCCCTTCCTGATTTCCAAGCCTTTCTTACAGCTAAGGAAGTCATTGACCCAGCTTTAGCTAATGAGTTGAAAGAAGGATCTGATGGGGGAGCTGCTGAAAATTTTCTTCTGTTTCTGCTTTTCCATTTCCTACTTTCTTTTCTTTTTTCTTTCCTCCTCCTCTTCCTCCTCCTCCTCCTCCCCCCCCTCCCCCTCCCCCTTGTTGGCCAGGCTGGAGTGCAATGGCACCATCTCAGCTCACTGCAACCTACACCTCCCAGGTTCAAGAGATTCTCTTGCCTCACCCTCCCAAGTAGCTGGAATTACAGGCACCTGCCACCACGCCCAGCTAATTTTTGTATTTTTAGTAGAGATAGGGTTTCACCATGTTGGCCAGGCTGGTCTCAACTCCTGACCTCAGGTAATCTGCCCACCTCGGCCTCCCGAAGTGCTGGGATTACTGTGTTTTACATATCTATTACCATGCCTGGCCCATTTCCCACTTTCTTTATGCTTTGAATGCAAATGAAATGCCTAGTGATGCTACAACCAGACTGCAACCAAGAGCCAAAGACTGTGAGGCCAAAAGGTCAACATAATTGGGACAACACACTGGAAAACAGAGTCAGTGTGCTGTTGCTGAGCACTTGAGCCAAAGTGTGCAACTGTCCACCTCTGGATGAACTGTTTCCTACATGAGAAAAATAACCCATGTTTGTTTTAGCCTCTGAGAATGAATTTTCTAATTTTGCAGCCAAAAGTATTCCTAACTTACACAATGACCTGGTAAAGGGCAAAAATCTCCTCTTTCCTTCTCATCGCTCACCCAATGCCTGCAATAGCTCGCCTTTCACACCTTCTACTTGCAAACATATTTGTATCTGTTCTGTAACTTCTTGAGCTCTTCAGGAGAAAGGCACTATGGAAATACTAAACGTTGTACATGTGCTTACTTCAATCTCTCAAATATGTACAGATCAGCTATTTCATGGTGATACGGCACTGGTGCTAGGGGTGCAAAGATGAATTCACAGCCCTGCCCCCAGGGAGCCAACAGCTTAATAGAGAACACAGCTTGTAAAGAGAATATTGCAATTCTGGGTAAGAGAGGAGCTTTTCCTGGAGGGAGAGCTAATACAGGAGAAGAAATGATGAACTATCTGTAGAAAAGGAAGGAGTCTGTGAGACCTGAGCTGGGCATCTATTAATGAATGGAGTTTCTCCTGTCAGAAAGTGGGGAAGGGAAGGCATTTCAGGGAGAAGAAAGCCTGAAAGAGCTTGATGGTTGAGGAGCCTCAAACCCCACAGGTCTGAACACATGTTGGGTCTTCCTTTCAAACCTGACCCACTCTGTATTGCCCATCCCCCCCACCCATCTAGTTGGACCAGACAGAAATTTTATAAGCTACTTTCCCCTTATCAGCCCTCCTTAAGGTTGACTTTGCCTGTTGAATCTGTCCAATTTTGCCCATCTGTACCTCTCTCTAGGACTTCCCCAGGAACCTCTTAGCTTTTTCCTCTGTGATCATATGCCACCTCTCTCTTCTAAACCATTCTCCCCAGTGTGGCCAGGGAGCTGTCTTGAAACACGGAGCTGATCTTATCAACTCCCATTGTCTGTAGTTCAGTGAATTTCCATTGCTCTGATGATAATACCAAGATCCCAAGCTTTGTCTGAAGACCCTGATGGCCTGGCCTGACCCACTCTCCAACACGTTTTTCTCAGTCCTCCCCTCCATCTCTGTCCTTCAGCCATGTTGCCCTGCTTTCATATCCTTGAACAGCAATATTCCTTCTTGTCATAGGCCTTTTGAACATGCTCTTCTGTCTTTGTAAAGAACACCCAAGCATCAACTCCTCTCCATCTTTCAGATCTCAACTAAACTTAGCCACAACTTATCTGAATCTCAACTAGGTCAGCTTCTACTACAAGCTCTCAAAACCTCATGTACATTTCTTTTGTAGCCTTTGTTACAGTTGTAATGATGACGTTATCTATTTGATGATGTAACATTTGTCTTCCAGACTAGACTGTGGTATTCATGACCTCTGGTACCGTCTCTGTCACCTTTGTATCCTTATCTCACAGCATAGAGACTAGCAGACAGTAGATACTCAATACACATTTATTAAATTCTGAAAGAAATGAATAAATTGGGGTTGGAGATTGGAGCTACATATTTGAGGGTTTGTAACTTTTAAAAAAAAGTTTGTATCAACTTTACTAAGGAATAATGTCACACAGTAAAATGCACTGCTTTTAAGTGAACAGTTTCGTAAATGCTGACAAATGTTTACTCTGATGTAACCACCACCTTTATCAAGGTATAAACTATTCCATCCCCAATAATGTTCTCTTATCTCCCTTTGCAGTCAGTCCCTCTGCCCAGCCCCATGCAACTGAAATGAGGGAATTCTCTGACCCCATACCTTGGCAGGGGTGTGGCTCATTTGTTTGGCCACAGCACACTGAAACCCCTTATGGGAGGAGGAGCAGATGGGCAGGTACAGGAGCCAGGGCAAGTGCTTTTGGGCTCTGGCCCCATAGTAGCAACTAAGGATGAGTGCCTGTGACTCCTGAAGCCCCAGTGGCCATGTTACAGTGCTCTTTTAGCTCTGCTGTCTCCAGACGGCTGAAGTGTTAACCAACTCAGTACCCTCCTGGTACCCAGTTTTTGTCCAATGCCCAGGACGAATGATGTCACACAGACAAATTGAGGGATGGTAATTGTGGGGGATTTTATTGCCGCATGAAAGTGGCTCTTGGTGGGATGGATGGAGCTGGAAAGGGGATGGAATGGGAAGATGATCGTCCGTGGAGTTCTGCCGTCCTGTAGCCAATCTCCTTTCCAGCTGTCCCCACCTGAACTCCTCTGCATGGTCAGATGCTCCTTCTCTTCTTTGCCGCTCTGCTCTGCTGCTGTTTTGCTCCTCTGCTCTTCCGCTCAGGGAGCCTGGGGTTTGGGAGTGTATGTAGGTACAGAATAGGGGGATGTGGCAGGCCAAAAGGCAACATTTAGACACAAAAACAGGAACGTCGATTTCCATTTAGGGCCACAGGTTTCCAGGCTTGAGGGTGAGGCCTTTGCTGGGAAACCGCCCTCTTCTATCTAGTACCTCCCTACCGCCTGTCAGTATCACAGCCACAGAGCTGTTACTGTAGTTTAGTTTTGTCTTTTCTGGAGCTTTGCGTACTAGAATTACACACGAAGAACTATTTTGTTCTGGCTTCTTTCACTCAGCGTAATGTATGTGAGATTCACCCACGAGTTATGTGTAATTTATTTCTTTTTACTGCTGATTGGCATTTCATTTTATGGATCTATCAGTATTTGTTTAACCCGTTTACCTTTTGGTGGACATTTGGTTTGTTTCTAGTTTTTTGGATATTACAAATGAAGCTGCTTTGAATATTTGTGTACATGTCCTTTGTAGATAAATGCTTTTATTTCTTTTAGGCAAATACTTAGGAATATAGTTTTAAGAATCATTAGCATTAAAATCTTAGAACCACACTGAGCTACTACTTCACACCCACTTAGATGACCATAATTTTTAAAAGTGTTGGCAAGGATGTGTAAAAGTTGGAATCTTCATTCCCTCCAATTAAAAAATTGCTGGGGAGAATGTAAAATGGTACAGCTGCTGTGGAAAATCGTTTGGCAGTTCCTCCAAAAGTTAAACATAGAATTTCCAAAGGACCCAGAAATTCCACTCCTAGGCATGTACCCAAAAGTACTGAATGCAGGAATTTAAATAAAAACTTGCATGTGAATGTTCATAGTAACACTACTCATAATAACCAAAAGATGAACACAGTCCAAATTTCCATCAACAGGTGACTGGATAAACAAAATGGGATATAATCATACAGTGAAATATTATTCAGCAATGAAAAAAAAAATGAAGTGCTGATACATGCCACCACATGGATGGACCTTGAAAATGTGCTAAGTGAAAGAAACGGACACAAAAGGTCACGTATTATGTGATTCTATTTATATGAAATATATAGAATAGGCAAATTCATAGAGACAGAAAGCAGGTTGGTGGTTGCCAGGAGTTGGGGAAGGAGGAGTGGGGAGTGATTGCTTAATAGTTACAGAATTTCTATTGAGGGAGATAACAATGTTCTGGAACAGATAATGGCTATGGTTGCACAACATTGCGAATGTACCTAATGCCACTAAACACTTAAACGTGGTTTAAAGATTAAAGTTTAGAGCAGGTGCAGTGGCTCACCTCTGTAATCCAAGCACTTGAGGAGGCCAAGGAAGGAAGATTGCTTGAGATCAGGAGTTCAAGACCAGCCTGGGAAACATATCAAGACCAATTCTCTACAAAAGAAAATTAACCAGGCATAGTGGCATGTGCCTGCAGTCCCAGCTACTCAGGAGTCTGAGGCAGGAGGATCATTTGAGCCGAGGAGTTTGAGGCTGCAGTGAGCTATGATGGCACAGCTGTGCTTCAGCTGGGGAAACAGAGCAAGACTTCATCTCTTAAAAAATTGATTAGGCTGGGCGTGGTGGCTCACGCCTATAATCCCAGCACTTTGGGAGGCCAAGGCAGCAGGATTGCTTGAGCCTGGGAGTTTGAGACCAGCCTGGACAATATTGTGAGACTTTGTCTCTACAAAAACGTTTTTTAAAAAAGTAGCCAAGTATGGTATACGTGTGTACAGGTGCATGCCTGTAGTCCCAGCTGTTTCAAAGGCTGAGGGAAGAGGATGGCTTGAGCCTGGAAAATGGAGGTTGCAGTGAGCCAAGATCGTACCCACTGCACTCCAGCCTGGGCAAAAGAGCAAGACCTTGTCTCAAAAAAAAAAAAAAAAAAAATTAAATTTTATGTTATGTATATTTTACTACAATAATTCTAAAAGATAAAGCCTTAGAGGGATGTGAGAAGCTGGGGCAGTGTTTCCCAGCCTCTGTAAAAGCTGTTCCTTTATATACCACAGCTGAGAGTGGGCATGTCTGTCAGCTCGAATGTGGCCCTGAGCCTTCTGTGCAGAGAGGAAGCTCCATCCTGCCATGAGAAAAAGTTAAGAGGCAAGGCACTCCATCAGTTCACATCAGGCCGGTGCTGTGCAGATTCCTGGGTTGAGAAACTTGACTTCACAAGCACAGTACATAAAAGAGAGCAGGAAGTTCTATTCAAACACCCACACTGTGCCAAAAAGCAGCCAGGGCGGCGATAGTTCAATGTATCTGTGGGTGCAATTTAATCCCATCAGGCTGCCTCCAAAATTTCTCCTGCTCTAAAATGTGCTGCAAACACAAGAAGGCTGATAGCTACTTTCTTCATTTTTGGAGTGAGAAGATGGCCAAGGCCTGTGGAGAGCACAGGGCTTTACTGAACAGACAGAGAAAGAGGAACCAATCCACAGGAGAGAGGGGCAAGAGAAAGAGGAAAGTGCCCACGAAAGTGAGGCCACAGAAACCAAGGGGAGAGAAGACGTGGCCGGAAGTGTCATGCTACACCAAAGTCACATTTAGCGGCCAAAACATGTGACAATGGGAGGTCATCAGTGACCCTTGTATTTACAAGGTCAGTGAAGTAGGCCACGCAGAAGGCTGATCTTACTGGGCTGAGATGTGGGAAGGATCTGAGGAAGTAGAGACCACACTTTGAGTGTACACTTGTTTTTCAAAAACCTTGACCTAGAAGAGAAACAGAGAGACAGGGCCACGTCTAGAAGAGGAGAAAGAATCTAGAGGAAGTCGAGACCCTAACGTGTTGTAGGCTAATAAAAAAGAGCCAAGAGAGAAAAAAGTTTCAGGATTTAAGAAAACAAGAGAATTGTAAATGGAGCCAGGAATTCTCTGAAATACCTTCTTAAACCTGTTCTTTGAGAAACTGAGATTTGCTAAAGAATATTTTACAACATTTTCACGACCTTTGATTCTTCTAAGTAAATAACATAAAGTAGTATAGAAAGCCTGGATCTTGGAGACAAGACATGGATTCAAGCTGTTGCCATCTGGCCGTGTGATTTTCATTCTTTCAATAGTTTATCGAATCCTCAAATCTTAGTTCCTTGAAGTGCAAAACAGGTGCAGTCATTTCTGCTGTGCCTCAGTCATTATCAGAATACCTAGAGGTGAATTCCATGAAATTATTTAAGTGCAAACACTACATTTTACTGTGAAGGGCCACAGAAATAAAACAAACTTTACCTGTTTTACTGTCCTTTTTTTTTTTTTTTTTTTTTTTTTTTGAGACAGAATCTCACTCTGTCCCCCAGGCTGGAGTGCAGTGACCCAATCTCAGCCCACTGCAGCCTCCGCCTCCCAGGTTCAAGTGATTCTCCTGCCTCAGCCTCCTGAGTAGCTGGGATTACAGGCGTCTGCCACCACGCCTGGTTAATTTTTGTATTTTTAGTAGAGACAGGGTTTTGCCATGTTGGCCAGGCTGGTCTTGAACTCCTGACCTCGGGTGATCCTCCTGCCTCAGCCTCCCGAAGTGCTGGGATTACAGGTGTGAGCCACCATGCCCAGCCTACTGTACCATATTTTTAATTAATCTGCACTCAGAAAACACCTACTGAAAAATAATTATTATTTAAAATAAGTAATGTAACTGCCAGCTATTCTCACCTTACAACCTCTTGCCTGTTGTTTCAGAGTACTTCTCTTTATCTACACAAAGGCCACCTTTTTGTATACTGTGAGTACAAGGGACTGTCAATACGATGTAGAAACAAGGGGTGATGTGCCTCCTGAGGCCGCTCCCCACTTCTCTCGAAGTCTGTCGCACTGCTAAGATTGGTTTTCTTCACCAGTCTTCCCTTGTCTCTTCTTTGCCAATATTGTCCATTATCCGCAAGACAAACTCTGCTCTCAGCTTCGTGGTTGAGATGACCATTTGGTTTATAGTGATTGGCAGTTTTCTAAGGGCTTTCCCTTCCATTGTGATAATGATCACCATCACAGGTGGAGGCTTTGGTCACCGTATTTGAGATGATGAAATGGGGACTTACAAGTGAATGGGCAACAGTCCCAGGGCTGGTGAGGAGCAGAGCTGTGAATGGAGATGAATCCTACTGTCTTGCCATCATGCCACAGGATGGTCATCTCACTGCCAGCACTGGGCTTGTTGCAAGGCACCTTCACTGAATGTGTGACTGGACAAATGACTCATGAACCTTTCAGCTTAGTCATGCCCTCTGCATCCTCCATCCTGGTAAGAGCTATCCTGTCCTATTGAAAGCCCTTTTAAGAGGATTCTGTCCTCTTTCTGGCTTACTTTTCTGTGGTAACAGCACTGACACTCACTGATTCTCTCAAGCCAGGAACCTGGGTCATCCGAGTCTTGATTTCTATTACCACCATCTGATCCATCACAAAACCCTTCACCTTCTGCCTCCCAGACACCTCTTCCTGATGTCCCCTGCAGCCACTGCTTTAGTTCTTCTCCACCTTGCAGCCATAATTATCTTTCTAAAGCAAAATTTTAATCATCTAACTCACCTGCTTAGAATTCTTCAACCACCTTCTTTTGAGCTCAAGATAAAGCCTAAGTCACTTAGTATTGTCTACAAAGACCTCGAAGATTGGCCTCATCTCATCTTCTGTCTCTGCCTCCCCATGACTACACTGTGCTGCTGCTGTCCCAGAGGGCTCCGAGCCCCTCACATTCACCTGACTGCCTTCCCCCAAGCCATTTCTTATCCTGGAGTACCTTTTCCCTCCTTATTTTCTTAAGAACATTTCGTCCTTCAGTATCAACACTCACCTATTCTGAGAAAGCTTTCTGAACCCTCATGGAAGACCAGGGCTTCTTTTCTCAATATTTAACATCCTCATCCCCTTTGCACTTAAGTACTTAGAGCATCACATTGTAACTGTTTGTTTGTCTATATCCTTAAGGGCAGAAGTGATGCCATTGTCCCAGTACCACCGGCACTGAACAAAATAGGTGTCACATAATAAGCACTCAATAAATCTCGAATTGATGAATAAGTTAACAAAAGAGTATCTAGCCTTCTTTTTCTCGCCTGTCCAGGGAAAATTTTGCACCGGAAAGACCACAGCTTAGAGGTGAAAAGTCAGCAAAAGTGGATGCTTTATTTCTCTCTTGGTGAGAAAGGATTCTAGCTACAACCTCATGGTGTGAAGTTACAGAGCCCTTTGGAACAGAATGATAGAGTAAGAAAGCAGACAGTTTTTGAGCCATCCTGAATCAGCTGTCTTTGTCGCTTTGCTTTTTTGTTTTGTTTTGTTTTGTTTTTAATAGTGGGGGAAACTTCTGAACAATAGTCACACACATTTCAAATGTGAAAACAAAAAAGTAGTTCAAGGCTAAACAGACATGCTTTAAAATTTTCTGCCATTTTGGGCTATCTGTGCTCATACTCCCTAAACAGAGTTACGCTGTTTACAGGGATAATCAAGGATAGACTGCTCTCCAAAGTCCTGGAATTCTGTACATTAAGACAACAAGAGGTGGCATGTGACATGTTGTTAAAGTGCCACTTACTGGCAACAAGGAACAGTGGTGGCTTCTCTATCTGAAAGGGTAGTCAACCAGGTGACATAGCCAGATCTTGGTCAGTCGATTCTCAAAAAAGACAGACACATCTTCTATCCACATGTATAAGGTAACAAGTTCAAATACAAGATTAGCTGTGTTTCCCTGTCATTAAAGAGACCATTTCTTTTTTTTTTTTTTTTCAGTGCCGGCATTTCTTGACCAAAGAGAGGTTGAAGAAAGATATTGTGTCATGTAGAAAAAAAGAATAGCATGCTTGTCTAATGGCATTGCCTACCAGTTTTCTATAGCTTAGTAAGAATAAAAGACTGGGTCTTGAAAACACTAGAAAAGAGATAATCATAAATCAGAGTACACCTTAATCAGCTTAACGTATTAAACCTTCTTCTTGGCTATTCAAGCGAAATAGTCAGGAAGCACTTAGTGCAAATGGAGGGAAGGAATGACCCCGGAAAAGCTTGCTGAAGAATGAAGCGCCAGCCAGATTATTTTACCAAAGGCCATGTGATCCAGCTCAGAAAAAATGCAAATGATTTCAGGGTGTAACTTTCATATATCTTCACACAGCCAAAGTCTGCATTATAGTATAGAAGATGTAAACAGGCAGAAAATTATACTTGCAAGCTCCTTAAGGACCATAAAGAATTGCTCATTGTCTTGGAGAGGAAAGGAACTGAAGGGGTGGGGGTGTCAAAGGTGTCTGAACCAAAGCAACTCCATCTTGAATAGGGGCTGGGAAAATGAGGCTGAGACCTATGGGGCTGCATTCCCAGATGGTTAATGCATTCTAAGTCACAGGATGAGATAGGAGGTCGGCACAAGATACGGGCCATAAAGCTGGCCAAAACCCACAAAAACCAAGATGGCGATGAGAGTGACCTCTGGTCGTCCTCACTGCTACCCTCTCACCAGTGACATGACAGTTTAAAATGTTATGGCAACCTCAGGAAGTTACCCTATATGGTCTAAAAAAGGGGAAGCATGAATAATCCACCCCTTGTTTCGTATATCATCAAGAAATAACCATAAAAATGGGCAACAAGCAGCCCTTGGGGCTGCTCTGTCTGTGGAGTAGCCATTCTTTATTCCTTTATTTTCTTAATAAACTTGCTTTCACTTTACTCTTTGGACTTGCCCTAAATTCTTTCTTTTCTGAGATCCAAGAACCGTCTCTTGGGGTCTGGATTGGGACCTGTTTCTGGTAAGAGGGAGAAGCTACTATCTCAGAGTAATAATTAATAATAGCTAATATTTATTAAATATTCTCTACCTATGCTTACTAGTGCCTACAGGCACTGCTCTAAGCACTTTGCTTGTGTCAATTCACTTCATTCTTATGATAACAATTAATTTTGCTTTCTGACCTCTGCTCTTAGCCACCATCCTACACTGTCTCTGAGACCAGAACTTGGTGGGATCTTTCAGGTGTGGGCAAACAATTGCACTGTGGCAACTCCATTAACAAGCCCCCTTTCCTTCTTTTGCTTTAGATAGAAAAAAGAAACAAAGTTTTATTCAAGATTTCTTTTATTTTGCCTTTAATGCTGAAGAAAAATATGATCCTTGGTTCCCTGTTGAGATAATTTGGAAAATACAGAACATTACCAAGAATAAAATTACAAATCACTCACAATTATTCTACAACACGAATAACCACAGATAATACTGTATAATGCATTTCTCTGAAATTTATGAACACAGACCCATCTATATAATGTATATATACACACACATTCAGCTTTTTTCACTTAACGTCGTATCATGAGCAAGTTTCCTCGTCATTACACAGGTCAGCGGGAAGAGGGAAGGGATCCAGGAAGCTGAAGGTTTGCTCTATGGTTCACTCCTCCTTTGTTGGTTCAGCCTGGGAGTGACATTACTTTTGAGGGCACCTTGATTTCAAAACCTAGTGTTTATTTGTTGTGAGAATGAGGGCTAGCACCCACTTGTGAATGGAAAGTCTGCATCTGTAAAATAAAATGACATTTCACTAGAGGTCAAATCACAAGGAAGTAAAGAGGGGACGGGCATGGAGCTCAGTTATGGCAGAATTGAATCCCTTCTGCTCTTTCTCTTGCCTGGGGACAGCACTGAACCCCAGCTTAGCAGCAGAACCTAGGAGGAAGGCTTGATGTAGCTCTTGTTTTGCGTACCTCTGTTGTTATCTACACTTTAAAGGCCCATTACTGCCTTTCAGTTGCTCTCTAAAGGAGAGGGAAGCTTTCTGGGGCTCTTCAATCAACTCCTCTTTCAGAGAAAGAATGAAAGGAATACCTGGGTACTTTGACACATGTAAAATAACAGTGCATACACGCTGTCCTGTCTTTGTCAGCCCAGTAAATGCTTCTTTGAGTAGCTGGATTTCTTAGTGACAAACTTACACAAGGAGTTTTCAAATAGTACTTATCTTGGGAGAAATATTATGTTAGCTGTCTCCTTCCTTGATTCAGTTTGACAGATTCCTTCCCTCTACAATTTATCTCATTAATGCATTTTGCGTTAAAATTTTTTCTTTAAATCAACAGTCAAACTGGGTTTCTAAGGACCCAGGAAGTTAGCAGTCTGGTTCTTGGTAAACCATTGCAGTGGATCTTTTGTTCTAAAGCCTTCAAACTGAATCAGTGAAACATGGACAGAAATACTATCTGTGTGTGTGTGTGTGTGTGTATGTGTGTGTGGGCGCACACATGTGTGTGTGTGGTGCCTGCTGCCTTCCTAAGATAAAATGTCGTTTCTTGTAGGTGCTGAGGTTGAGATAGATAGATAGACCCTGAACACAGAAACCTTGGTTTCTAGAAATCACAGGACTAGTTGATAGAGTTATTGAATCACAAAGATAAGATTAATCCAGATCCATCTATTAATTTATTTCATCTACTGTTTTATTTCTCTAATTCCAATGAAAGGTGCCACTGAAGTAGTCTGGATAACTTAGGGAAGGAACAACATGATTGTTTTCATTTTTTAAAAATGCATTTTTAATTTTTGAGACAGAGTCTCAGTGTCGTCCAGGCTGGAGTGCAGTGGTGAGATCATGCCTCACTAACACTTTGACCACCCAGGCTCAAGCAATCCTCCTACCTCAGCCTTCCGACTAGCTGGGACTGCAGGTTTACCACGTCTGACTATTTAAAAAAATTTTTTTGGTAGAGACGAGGTCTCACTATATAACCCAGCCTGGTCTTACTCTCCTGGGCTCAAGTCATCCTCCAGCCTTGGCTTCCTAAAGTACAGGAATTACAGGTGTGAGCCACCATTTAAAAAATTGTTTTTTAAATGGCAAAGATTTTTAAAATATCAAATATTTTTTAAATGCACCTATTTTAACCTGTGTTTAAATTATTTTAATTTTAATGCTAAAATTCTCATATGAAAAACAGAATTTCCTTCTCTGGTTTCCCCCTTCCTCCTCTGCCGAGGCAACCACTCTGTGTTTTCGTTTTGTTGTTGCTGTTGTTGCCTGCATCTATGTGTTTATAAATATGCATACACTTCTATTTCTCAATCGTTTCTCAAATGTTTTAGACGTTATCATCTAACTTGTATCATGGTAGATGAAAATTTTGCTTTTGTAATTGCTTAAATTTTTTTTTTTTTTAATTTTTGAGACAGGGTCTTGCTCTGTCACCCAGGTTAGAGCGCAGTGGTGTTATCATAGCTCACCATAACCTTAAATTCCTGCGCTCAAGGGCTCCTGCCACTTCACCTTCTCAAGTAGTTAGGACTATGGGTGTGCACCACCACAGCTGGCTAATTTTTTTTTTTTTTTTTTTTTGAGACAGAAGTTTGCTCTGTCACCCAGGCTGGAGTGCAGTGGCACAATCTTGGCTCACTGCAACCTCTGCCTCCAGGGTTCAAGCGATTCCCCTGCCTCAGCCTCCTGAGTAGCTGGAACTACAGGCACTCGCCACTGCTACCAAGCCTGGCTAACTTTTGTATTTTTAGTAGAGACAGAGTTTCACCATATTGGTCAGACTGGTCTTGAACTCCTGACCTCGTGATCCACCCGCCTTGGCCTCCCAAAGTGCTGGGATTACAGGTGTGAGCCACCGCGCACAACCAGCTGGCTAATTTTTTTTTAACTTTTTATAGAGATGAGGTCTCACTGTTTTGCCCAGACTGGTCAAGTGATCCTCCTAGGCTCAAGAGATACTCCTGCCTTGGCCTCCCAAAGCACTGGGTTTACAGGCATCAGCCACTGCTCCCTGCCTTGTAACTGGACCGTGTATTTACATTGGCTTAGTTTTATTTGGATCTATTGCTAAATTTTCTTGTACCCTTAGTTTTTCAGTGTAAATTTCAAATAATTGATCCTTGATTTTCTCCTACTCTAAAGTGGGCTGGATGCTCCCCAGGCCTGCTAAGCAGCTACCAACCTGGTGGAATGAGAGGAGTTCCCTTATCCCCCTTGAAGGGCATGTGACAGGAGTGTGGCTTGCTTCTTTGGTGCCCCACTGCTCAAACTCCTAGGGGGAGCATGCAGACAGGCAGGTCATGGGGAGCATGGGCTCCAACTCCAATACAGTGTCTAGGGTTGAGGGTTTACAACTCTTGAAGCCCCAGTGCTCTCTCAGTTTTGTCATTTGCAGGCAGCTTGTGTTAGTTAGCTCAATTAGACCCTCTGCCTTATCTCAAGGACAGAGGGCTTTCTGTGTCCTGGGTTCTTGGCCTAGTGTACTGGAAAAATCGAATCACATGTGGGCGTGGAGGATGGGTGCAAAGTTTTATTGAGTGCTGGAAGTAGCTCTTGGTGAGACTGATGAGAAGGACAAAAGGCGGATGGAGTGGGAAGGTGGTCTTCCCTGGAATCAGGCTGCCGAGCGGCCAGACTCTCCTCCAACCGCCCCGACTGAATTCCACGTTGGTCCACCACCGATGGCCTGCAGGTGTCTGCTGTTGCCTGTTGGTGTGCTCTTCTGCTCCTCTGGGTGTCCAGCTGCTTGTGTCTGTGCCTGTTACAGTCTTGGGTTTTTATAGATGAAGGATTGGGGGGTGTGGCGGGTCACAGTGGTCTTGGAAAATGCAACATTTGGGCACAAAAACTGGAATGCCTGTTATCACTTAGGTCCGTGGGCAGAAGGGTGGAGCCCTTTCTAGGGACCCCGCCCTTCTCTACCCAGCACTTCCCTGCCTGCCCCCCCTCCCCTGTATCACTGGGAGTTCGTTCATCCTTCCTCCCATGTTGGCTCACCTGTATCCTAAATTCCATCTTCTCTTTTTTCTTAGTTTCTTCCCAAGAACATTTTTCAACAGCTGAGATTCTCTATAAACTTGATTATTCATTTTTCCATGTGTTGAACTCTAGGATGAAAATCATGTTTCTGAGAATTTTAACAGCACCGTCCCACTGTCTTCTAGCTCCCAGGGGTGCTTTTGAGACTCTCTTGACATCCTTAGCCCTGATCCCCTGTTTGTGAACTTAGCCTGGATCTTCTCTTTGTGTCCAGCAATCTGAAATGTTATAAGGATTGGCCTTGATGGGATCCTTTCTCATTCATTATGCTCAATTCTTGGCAGTCCATCCCTTCTGGAAATATATTTTTCTTATATGAATTCTGAGTAATTTCCTCCGATCCATTTTCTCTAGTCACTTTTCACAGACTTTCTATTAACCAGAAATGGGACCCTGTTATAAAGACTGCTATTCCCTCCCTAAATATATTTATATCCTCCCTTTCTTCCTTAGTAGGAAATACCTATTAGTTGGCTGTGGTAAAGTACCCAGATAAAAGAATACATTTCCCAGACTCCTTTGCAGTCAGAGGGAACCAGGTTACTGTTCTAGCTAATAAGATACAAGTGGAGGTATTGGCATAGGATTTCTTGGAAAATTGCTTTTGGTGCTGACTTGCCCAGGTGTTCCTCTGTCCTGCCTGGCTTCCTCTTTCCTGATGCTGGCCAGACCATGATATGAATTTGAGGATAGAAACCACATGCTGAAAAAGGCAGAATAAAAAGATAGAGGCAATCTCTCTAGACCTGCCATATTAACTTTAGCTTGCCTATCTCCATTTAAGAGAGAATAAATCCTTGTGCATTTAAGTCATTATTAGTTTTGGTTTTCTGTTATCTGTAGCCAAACCTAAGCTTTCTGACACAGACCTCCTAGACTGATACTCTAATTTTAATATTGTTGGCTGGCGACAGTGGCTCATTCCTGTAATCCCAGCACTTTGGGAGTCTGAGGTGGGAAGATCACTTGAGCCCAGGAGATTGGAACCAGCCTGGGCAACACAGTGAAACCCCATCTCTACAAATAATAAAACAATTAGCTTTGCATAGTGATGCACACCTGTAGTCCCAGCTACTTGGGAGGCTGAGGTGAGAGGATTGCTAAAGTCTGGGAGATTGAGGCTGCAGTGAGCCATGATTGTGCTACTGCACTCCAGCCTAGGTGACAGAGTGAGACCCTGTCTCAAAAATAAAAATGGTAATAGTTTTAATACTGTTTTCTCTGATTTGCTTTTTGGTAAACTTTCTTGGAATCTTACTTGACATTTTCTTTTTTGGTTTGGTTTTCAATTTTATACTTTTCCAGAGTTTTTTCTTGTTTTGTGATTGCTCTTGTCCCATAGATGCAATATCTTCTCTTACCACTGTTTTTTTGTTTATGGAGGAGAAGTTTTCTTCTATTTCCAGCATTGTCTCTGGCCTCCAAATTCCTTTTTGTTGTTTGCTTGTATTTCTGTTTTCCATGTTAGAAGCTTTTCCCAAACACCATGTAATCTTTCATTGCCAATCATATTGAAACAGTCCCTTCTGCAGTTGGAAGCTCCATGTCCCTGGATGAGCCTTGTTGATTGGTAAGCTCCTAGCAGGAGATCAGAAGTGAACAGTTCTTTACTGGATGATCCCCTGATGTCAACATTTGAAGATGTTTTTCTCTAAGTCTATTGAGTTTTTTTCCAGAGAAGAATTTTCTAGCCTCCCATGGGAGTATAGTCAACCTGATTGTGGAAATTCTTGGATCTGAGCAGGAGAATGCTATCTTACTGTTCAGTATGCAGATTTATAATCCTGCAGTATTCAGTCCCCCATTCTCTTTTTCCCCTCCATGGGGGCCATTGTGCTAAAATTTCTCTGGTTGACTTCTTGGTTATTAACAAACCCAAAATAACAGAATTAGGTATTGTTTACTGTACGCTCTTGACTTGGCTCTAGAAGTTAGTGAACAATGATTTAACATGAAATTTCTACAGTGTACTTGGTAGGTAGAATGTAGACAGATTTTGTCTCCTCACCCAAAGATATAAATAAGCCATGAAATAAGGAAATAGGGACCGAGACCCATAGCAAAAGGCATGTGTGCCATCTCTCCATCTGCTATTGGTACATGCCAGATGGGCTGCAGGCAGTTGCCTTCTTTCCCCTTCCATGTAGCTATAGGCTCATCAGTTCCCTTGCTGCTTCCTTTGTGGGTTAAGAGAGAAGGATGGAGAAACCAAAGTTCATTTCATGTGTGTAATGCTACTGATGTTTGCAGTTGTAGTTGGCTTTCCATTATATTTGCTGAAGAAAGTAGGTCATGGTATAGTGATACTCAGCTCACAGAAATGTGAACTGGGGAGAAATGACATGATGACAATAGTAAGAATAGCTGGCCAGGCATGGTGGTTCATGCCTGTAATCTCAGCACTTTGGGAGACCGAGGCAAGAGGATCATTTGAGGCCAGGAGTTTGAGACCAGCCTGAGCAACATAGTGAGACCTATCTCTACAAAAAATAAAATAATTAGCTGTGTGTGGTGGCATGTGCCTGTAGTCTTGGCTACTTGGGAGGCTGGGGTGGGAGGATTACTTGAGCCTAGGAGTTCAAGGATGCAGTGAGCTATGAGGGTATCTGGGTAACAGAGACCTTGTTTCTAAAAAGAAAAAAAACAACAACAACAAACTAGCTAATTGTGTGCTTGACATTATATATACATTACTCATTTAATTAGTACAGCAATACTATGAAGTGCACACTATTGTAATTATCCCCATTTGTCAAGTGACAAAAATGAGGTGCAAAGTGATTAAGTAACTTGCTCAAAATCATACTGTGGACAGTGGAAGATCTGGGATTTAAAAAAAGTTGTTTGCGCTCATTGCACAAAGATGCTGTAATGTGTTTTATTCTCATTCATTTTTTTCTTTTTTAATCATGTGTCAGACATGAAAAATCTGGTATGTGTTTTTCTAGATTTCTTATCTATATGCTAATATTTATATTTTTGAAATTGGGATATAATTTTATCTTAGTTATGTTTTAAAGTAAAATAACAATGTTTTGTAATAACTACCCAGAAATTCATTCATTTGTGAAATATCAATAGGTCACCCTCTGTGTGTAGGGAACTATGCTAGTCTCTGGGTAGGATAAACCTCATGGTATTCTTTTTCTCTTCCTCTTTAAGTTTAGTAGTTTGCAGACACACATTCTACCTGTTAAGGAATGAAACCAACTATCAAGCTACTAGCTTGAACTTTTTAAAAGTGGCTTAAAAACATCTCTCATTAAACAATTTCCAAACAAGCTGAAGACCGTATCTGACTGAGCCTGTGTAATAGAGAGTCACATGTAGAATTAAATGTCAAAGCCTAAACTTTGATCTCTGTCTGAATCTGCAGTACGGCTACGAACCTGGTTTTTCTCATGCAGAAAATAGGGATAAAAATAAAGCTAGCCTCTGTACAGTTACAATAAAGAAATGAGAGAATATACATGAAGCATAAGTGAAATGCCTTGCAGAACCGTATAGTCTTGATGTTAATTAGAGAACTGAATTAGTGCAATGAGAAAATTCGAAGCAGGTGAGGAGGCAACAGCTAATTAGCTAACCAAACAAATAATCAACCTCTCCTTTTTTAAAAAAGCACAAGTACTTGCTTAGGATTGGAACTGCTGGGCTTCCATTTTGACAATATAGTTACGATTGCTTTGTGGGGTATAGATTTGGAAATAATAATTCAAAAACCCTGTAAACTTGGGTGCTTTAGGATATTGAAGTCAATTAATCCAAGAATCTTGTCTATTCCTTCCTCACCCATCCTCCAGTATCAAGTTTTACTTGGTTGCGGTGACTGTGGCAAGTAAAAACGTGCAAAGTTGCTAGACTGTTGCTGGGTTTTGAATTCACTGGGAAATAGGGAGAATATGGGATGGAATCCAGTAAATAGTCAGGATTTCTCTTTATCTCTCCTTTTAAGGAAACAGGGCAGGAGAAGAGAAAAGATCTTTGGAGCAATCCAAAGTCTTTAGGATTGGCCATTGGGCAGCACACTTCTGATTTCAGCACAAATGAATCAGAGACATTAGTGAAATTATCCATAAATTGCACTTAATTTAAAGCTTGATGAACAAAAATGTCCTCAGATAATGTCAGGTTTTATATAACTCCAAAGACAAGACGGAGGGAGAAAAAAGCAAAACTATTCAAGCTCAGAACATTAACTCATTGCGTTCTATCAAGGATTTTTCTCCTTGGAATTACTGAGGAGAAAAACTGGGAGAAAGAGGGAGGCAGAGGATGGGAAATCTGCATTGTGTCCCCATATGAATTTGAAAAAGAAAATATTCCTTAGAGACTGAGCTTCAAATGCTGCCCAATTTGATATTTACCAATTCTTCTGGGACATCTACTGCACTATCAAGGAATAAAAAGTGTATTCTAGAACACTTTAATGAACCCCTAAGACCACAAGAACTTGCTGGCACCATCATGTGTAAGGAAACAATAGGTCAAAAAGTCTAACCTTCCCCCTTTCTTCCTGGGTATCTTTTTCTCCTCCCTTTGAACACCTTAATCAAGGCTCCCAGCTCTGACATCCATCTTTATTTTGCTGCTATTGCTGCTTGGCAGCCCTCAGAAAATGGAATCATGGTTCATCTTCACTTTGAGTAATGACAGGATTTGCCATTTTTCACCACGTTTCCAGGAGTTTTTAAAGAAATTGTTGCAGGTTAAATAACCACAGGCAGACACCTTCATGCAGTCATGTTGGCAGCTACTCTTTTTCCATCCTAGAAAGTGAACAGTTCTCTCTCTTCCCTTCACAAGAGCATTTCAGAATATCTTCCATATGGTCAGGTAATGTCAAATTTTTAAAAAAGTCGCTAGAAGAGGTGATGAGAGAGAATCCATCTTTGCTCTAAAATTGAAAGCTTTTCAGATTTAATTAACCTTAACAGAAGGTAAAAAATCTCATTAGTCCATGAAAAATCTCTTCCTCTTCTCTTTAAGAAGGGATTGATGTTGCCCTGGGAATGATCCCTAAAGAACCCCGCCCCACAAAGCAGGCTCTGCTCAAATTTCTACAATACCCTCAGAAAGGATTTTGAAAGCTCTCTCCTGGTACTGTTTTACTGGGTGGGAATAGGGAAAAACATAGGTCTTGGAATCTCAAACCCTGAGTTCGTGTCCTGGCTGCCACCTACCTGATGTGGGATCTCAGGTAAGTAACTTCGCCATTGGGTAAGGTTCCTTTTCCTTATCTGGATTTCTGGGGTTGATGACAATAATAATACCTAGTTATTTCATAAGGCTGAGTGTGAAGCACAGTAACACTTGTGAGGATCCTTGTGTATAGCAGGTACCCAATTAATTGTTGTTACCTCATTTAACTGCCCACTCAACATCTCCATGGGATGTTTCATAAGCATCTCAAACACAGCATGTTCTAAAGGGAACTCTTAGTTCCCAAGTCCTACCCACTTCTACCAGGCCCTCCCCCAAATGATCCACCGTAGTCTTCTCTATGCTAGCAAATGGAGCTGCCAGCCTACCAGTTTGCTTAGGAATGGACTTTGACTCCTCTTTCTCTTAAACCCCACAATGAATTAAAATCAAGCTCTGTCAGTTCTGTCTTCACAACTTACTCCTATTCCACTTTTTCTGCTGTTTACCACTGTGGTCTGAGCCACCATCTTCTTTTGCTTGGATTACTGCAATAGCCTCCCAACTGGTCTCTCTTCCTCCATTTTTAACCTCTGTACAATTCATTCTTTACACAGCTGCAAAGTGGTCTTTTTAAAGGTAAATCAGATCAAGTTACCTGCCTAAGTAAAACCCTCCAATGCCTTCCAAACTCTCCTCCACAGCTCACAAGACCCTACCTTTTCCTGCCTCTCCAACTTCATGTCTTATTTTCTGGCTCACTATGCTCAACTCACAGCCATACTTCAGGCTTGCTGGCATGTCAGGGCATTTCCACGTGCTGTGGAAATAGAGTCTGGAACACTCTCTATTGCTTCTTTGTGTGGTTGGTTCATCCTTATTATTCAGGACTCTGCTCAATTATTTCCTCTTCACAGAAGCTTTTCTGACTTCCAATCTGTAGTCACTAAGTTCATTCTCTAGTTACTATCTGTAATTCTTTTTAATTTTTTATAGCATTTGTCATTGTCTGAAATAATAAAAAAACAAAAACAAACAAGCAAATGCTCCTAATTCACTATCCAAAGGCTCACATTTTAGCCAAAATAGGGAAAGCCGCCATCTGCCCTACCCAGAAGTATGATGGGGTAGGAAGAACTTGGACAGTAGAGTCAGACAGGCCAGGGTTTTATCTGGGTCTACCTTTTCCTTAATCTCTTTGAACTTAGTACCCTGATCTATAAACAGAGATGCTAAGAGCTACTTCGTAGGGCTGTCTGAGGAGCCAAGGAGCTAGCATATGCAAAACAGCTCAATCCTTGATATATGGAAGCTGCTCAATACGTATTAGTTCCCCTTGACCTCATGATAATAAGGGGGCCATCGGCTAGGAATGCTTTTGGCTGCAAGTAACAGAAAATCAAGTGGAGAGGCTTAAACTATTAGAGGTTGATTTTTCTCACATAACAAGAAGGCTAAAGATGGGATGTGGCCTGCTGATTGAACAGCTCAACTGCATTAGGACTGATGTCTCTGCATTTCTCTTGGTTGTTCCCTCTTGGTTACATGGTGATTACTGTAGCTCTAGTATCACATCTGTGTTACCGGAAGGAAGAAGGACAAAAGAAAAGTTAAGGTAAAAAGGCAAGGGGCCATGACAAGCAGGCTTGTTCCTTCCAGTTAAGAAAGCAGCCACTTTCCCTAGGGTTCCACCTGGCAGATTCTACATGCATCTTAGTGGCGGAACTGGGGCACATGCCATCCCTAGACCCATCACAGGCCGGGGGAATGAGATTGGTAGAGATACATTGCCTGGTATTCCTTGGAGCAAAATCAGGGTGCACTCAGAGGAGGAATAGGGTGGTGGTAGGGGGAAAAGAATACTTAGTAGATGATAAATGGTGTCTGCCACAAGGGTAGAGCCCATCCATATAATTCTGGTTAGAACAAAGCAAAACAGAGGAAACTTCTGCTTGGTACTGCAAGTTCCAACTGTTGATGGAGATCAGCAGAGTTTAGGAGTTTTAAAAATTACTCATGTATTTCCTAGAAATGGTCTTGCATACAAACCTTCCTGCGATTGCTTGAATTAGATACGTGGAAATGTTTAGGAGTCTCAACATCAGGTTCTGCTCAGGAAAATAATCCATATGAACTTTAGTGTACTATGTACTAAATCTAGGAAAAATTGAGATTAGCCTGTATTTATTTATTTATTTTTTAAGACAGGGTTTCACCATGTTGGTCAGGCTGGTCTTGAACTCCTGACCTCAGGTGATCTGCCCGCCTTGGCCTCCAAAGTGCTTGGATTACAGGCGTGAGCCACCACGCTCGGCCTATTTATTTTTTGATTAATTACTTAGTTTTTTGAGACAGAGTCTCACTCTATCACCCAGGCTGGAGTGCAGTGGCACGATCTCGGCTCACTGCAACCTCCACTCCTAGGTTCAAGCGATTCTCCTGCTCAGCCTCTCAAGTAGCTGGGATTACAGGCGCATGCCACTATGACCAGCTAATTTTTGTATTTTTAGTAGAGATGGAGTTTCACCATGTTGGCCAGGCTGGGCTCAAACTCCTGACCTCAGGTGATCCACACCTTGGCCTTTCAAAGTTCTGAGATTACAGGTGTGAGCCACTGTGCCTGGTCGATTAGTCTGTATTTAAAAATTTACTTTCAAAAATTGTGTTTCTAACTCCAAGCGCAGAACATGTTCACAGGCTGTGAAAAGAGGCTGTGATCCAATATTCTCAAATTGTCCTTGGCAAATAATGCCTTTGGCTAAATGAAGATTCGTGGAACTGTGAGCACTGGTAGGTTATAAAGGCCCCAGCAGAGGGGCTGGGGGTCAGGAATGGAAGGAGGTATCAGGCACTTAGAAGCACAATAAAATGACCAAATGAAGGGCGTGAAGAAGAATCAAGGATAGTTTATTAAACAAGATGATAACCATGAGCATTCTTGCTTAAGGAAGAAAAATTACACTAAAAGACTACATTTCAGTCTATAGTAATCCTGAGTATTTTTTGACAAAGAACCCACATCAGCTTAGGCATGCATTTTGCAGCAATAGGAAGTAAATCCATTCGCCTGCTTGTCCATTTCTTTGTTTATCTCCCCAAAAGTAAAAAAAAAAAAAAGTTATTGGAAGTTGGAGGGTGGAGCTGAAGCAGATCAATGGCTCCAATCCTGGCGATCTAAACTCAAGAGAAAGAAAGAAAGTACATCCAACAAGGAGAAAAGGACTAGACAGAGGCAAGCTGACATCTCCAAGGGCACCAACCAGTAGCTAAGGGTGACTTCAAATGAGCTCAAGTGTAAGAGAGACTTGATATTCACCTCCCCAACCATGGCTCACTTAAAAAAAAATCCCTACTGTCGCAGTCAGTTCAGGCTTCTATAATGGAATACTATAGATTGGGTGGCTCAAACAGCAAACATTTATTCTTTCACAATTCTGGAGGCTGGGAAGTCCCAGATCAGCTGATTCAGTGTCTAGTGGGGGCCCTCTTCCAGGTTTGCAGATAGCTGTCTTCTGGTTTTATCCTCATGTGACCAAGAGATAAATCATCTCTCTTGGGTCTCTTCTTATAAGGGCACTAACTCCATTCATGAGGTTTCCACTCTCTTCACCTAATCGTCTCTGAAAGGCCCAACTTCCTAATGCTATCATCTTGGGCATTAGGTTTCAACACATAAATTTGGGGAAGACAAAATATGCAGTCCATAACACCTACTATTAGGTGCCTTATTCTGTCTCAGCAATCTCCATCTTCACAGGAATCACACATAAAGATGTTCAAACAAATTTACATTCCCACCAGGAGCATATGGGGGCTCCAGTTGTCTGTATTCTCTCCCATTCTTGATACTGTCAGTCTTCTGCATTGTAGCCATTCTGGTGGGTGAGTAGTGATATCTCACTGTGATTTTAACTTTCATTTCCCTAATGACTGATGGTATTGAGCACCTCTCTTCATGCACACATTGACCATTTGGATATTGTCTTTTGTGAAGTGCCTGTTCAAGACATTTTTTTTTTTTTTTGAGATGGAGTCTTGCTCTGTCACCCAGGCTGGAGTGCAGTGGCACGATCTTGGCTCACTGCAACATCTGCCTTCCAGGTTCAAGCGATTATCCTCCCTCAGCCTCCAGAGTAGGTGAGATCACAGGTACCTGCCACCACGCCCAGCTAACTTTTGTATATTTAGTAGAGATGGAGTTTCACCATGTTGGTCAGGCTGGTCTTGAACTCCTGACCTCAGGTGATCTGTCTGCTTCAGCCTCCCAAAGTGCTGGGATTACAGGCATGAGCCATTGTTCATGGCCCCCTGTTCAAGTCTTTTGACCATTTAAAATTTTGTTTTTATCTGTTAAAATAATTTATAGGAGTCTTTCATACTATTTATTTATCAGATATATGGATTGCAAGTACCTTTTCTCACCTTGTAGTTTGCCATTTAACTCTCTTTTGTTGTTATTTTTGTTTTTATTCTATTTTTGAGATGGAGCCTTGCTCTGTCTCCCAGTTTGGAGTGCAGTGGCATGATCTCGGCTCACTGCAACCTTCGCCTCCCAGGTTCAAGCAATTCTCCGGCCTCAGCCTCTGAGTAACTGGGATTATAGACATGCGCCACCATGCCCAACTAATTTTTGGTATTTTTAGTAGAGACAAGGTTTTACCATGTTGGCCAGGCTGGTCTTGAACTCCTGACCTCAAGTGATCCACCTGCCTTGAGCTCCCAGAGTGCTGGGATTACAGACATGAGCCATTACACCTGACCTTAACTCTCTTAATGGTGTCTTTTGAAAGACAGAAGATTCTTAATACTAAAAAAAGTTTATCATTTTTTTCTTTTATAATTAGCTCTTTTCATAATCTGTGTAAGAAACTTTTGCTTACCCCAAGGTCATTGCTATGACCTTGCAATGACCATTACAATGAAGGGTTTTTGTTCCTTCAAAATTTGTGTTGAAACTTGATTCCCAATGCAACAGTGTTAAGAAGTGTGGCCTTTTGGAGGCAATTGAGTCATGTGGGGGCTCTGCCTTCATGAATGGGATTAGGTATTTTATAAAAGGGCTTGACAGAGGAAGTTTGCACCTCTTGCCTTTCTGTCCCTCTGCCATGTGAGGATGCAGCATTCATCTCCTCCATCTGATACAGCAATATGACCCCAACTTGGGAGCAGAGACTAGGCCCTTACTAGACATCAGACCTACTGCTGCATTGATCTTGGTTCTCAGCCTCCAAAACTGTGAGAAATGTTTCAGTTCTTATAAATTACCCAGTCCATGGCATTTTGTTACAGCAGCACAAACAGACTAAGACAGTCATAAAAATCTCTCTTCTATTTTCTTTTAGAAGCCTGATTAGTTTTGTTTTCACACTTAGATCTATGATGTCTCAAAATAACTTTTTCTCATTTATTCATCATCACAACTTCTCTTTCTAGTAAAACTTGTCAAATGCTTTAAAATATTTTGAAATATTTTAACTCAAAGCTGTACAGTGTCACTTTTTTTTGAGAGATGGAGTCTCGCTCTGTCACCCAGGCTGGAGTGCAGTGGTGCGATCTCGGCTCACTGCAACCTCTGCCTCCCAGGTTCAAGCGATTCTTCTGCCTCAGCCTCCCGAGTAGCTGGGACTACAGGTGCGTGCCACCTTGCCTGGCTACTTTTTGTATTTTTAGTAGAGACGGGGTTTCACCACGTTGGACAGGCTGGTCTCGAACTCCTGACGTCGTGCTGGGATTACAGACGTGAGCCACCGTGCCTGGCTAGTGTCACTGTCAAGTTGAGATTTGAAGGAAAGATATATGCTATTTATTTCATCTTGGCAGAGTTTCAGAAGTGCTCTAGGCAAGTTTCAAGGCTCTCACTAATGCACAGACAGCATCCTACCTGCATTTCCACTCACAGTTTGAGGTCAGAACATGTTCACAGAAGCACCAGAAGCAGAGGGTAATGGAGATGAATAGCCAGTCATTATGCTCTTTGAAGCTTTGACCTTCCAATCTGAAGTATTTTTAAAAGCCTTTCAATGTAGAAATATAATTGTCCTTAGGCTGTGTTTTGTGTCCAAGGACTTCAAAAGTGCTTTTAAGCAAATCTCTCTGGCTTCTTGAGCTTCTTCAGCTTTTTGAGGCTCCAGAGGCCAGTGTAACCACAAGTCTGTTTTTTTTTCTGGAGTATTGTGGAAGGTGTACTGCTCTGCCCCAGCTTACCCAGACCCTGTTGAGTGAGGTAGTGACCTCACTGAGTGGAGCAGTGACCCTGCTGTCAGGTGGCCAGCAGCCGTTTAATAAATGAGCAAGGAGGACAAGACTCTTCCTAATTTAGATTAAAACACATAGACATCTCTTATTCTAAGTAAGAATTACCACTTTTAGAAGTCCCTGCTTCATCCCAAATCAGAGTGATACATTGCTCTACTATCAATTGCATGTCTACTTCCTGGCAGGTACCTTCAGGTACTTTACTGCATTTAATCCTTGGTGCAAGCCCACAAAGTACATATCACTACTTCAGAGCGGTTAAGTAAGATGCTCAAATTCATTTCCTAGCAATGGCAGATCTGGGGTGTGAATACAGACCTTCTAACATTACACCGAATGTCCTCTGCACCTCTCATTTCTAGACAATTTCTTGAGCATGGCTCTTTTTGCTTCTTTTGTGTGGATAGTTTTAAGCCTAGGGTCCCTGGGGAAAACTGTGAACCACAAACTTTTAAGAAGACTGTGTTTTCTTGTGTGATTTTGTGCACAGAGGCCTTCCCTTTTCTCACATTCAGATTTTCAGAAGTTTCCATGAAGTTAAAAAGTTTCAGAGTCACAGTGCCAGATGCTGATGCAAGAGAAACCCTGAGGTGGCCTTGTCGGCTGCCAGGCGTGGGCAGCCCACTTGGAGGTGGTGGGAACACTGGATGCAGACTTCAGCTCTGTCTTCATCAGTGGGGCACTCCTGCTGCTCCTGCTGTGTGTGAGCCCCTGGAGGCCTCCCTGGGGCTCTGTTAACATCCCTCAACTTCAATAATATGCTTTCTTTTCTTTTGTGATTATAGGGAAGAATAATGATGCTCATAATAAATAATTAAGGCCCCTTTGTAAATAAAACATAAAGTACCGAATGTTCTTCCAAGCTTTTTTCTGATTCTCTTCCCACGTGTTTCCCATTATTGTGATACACATCCCACAACAGTGTGCAGTCTTCAGACTGGCTAGAAATTGTGTGTAGACATTATTATTGTAACTACAGAATCTCTGGGTAGCAAGAAACAAAAGCTACAGTTATTTAACAGAGAGCACAACAACAAGAACTGTAGTGAAGGTGACGCCACAGAAACCGCTATGGATCAGAGGGAGTGGGAGGAAAAGAAGGGAGGGAGACATCATGGAAGGAAGACATGAGCAAGCAGAAGGAGAAGGCATGAAGTGTCACTGGGATTGCAGATTTTTTGCAAATAAGAGGGTTTCCATAAGTGTATTGGGTGATCGAGGAGGAGACCTGTCCTGGGGCAGCCCCATAATTGTATATTTCCTGGCAGAAGGAAAAAGAGCTGGTATCTGTTATACCAAGTTAGGCATGATGTTGAGTTTGCTCAAAGTTTGATCTATGAACTAACAGCATCAGCATCACCTGGCAGCTTGATTGAAATGCAGACACTCGGGCCTGACTCAGAAGTCCTAAATTATAATCTTCAACTGATCCACATACACATTCAAATTTGAGACTCACTGAACCAGGAGACACACAGGCAGGTGGCAGAGGGGCTGGTAATGTGGGTTACAGTGAGGCATTAGTGGAAGAAGCCAGAAACCAAAATGACTGGACAGATATTGTTGACAGGCAAATAAAGGTTTTTGTAGGAGGTAGAAATGGTTCCATCAAATTCAGGAGATTTTATTAATCTATCTGTCCAGAATATCTTAAAGGTTTTACATTTGAAAAAGTTTTACATCTGTAAAGCGTTTTCCCTTTAAGTCTTTAATCTATCTTGAGTTGATTTTTTTGTGTATGGTGTGAGGACGGAGTCCAGTTTCAGTCTTCTGCATATGGCTAGCCATTTATCCCAGCACCATTTATTGAACAGGGAGTCCCTTCTCCATTGCTTGTTTTTGTCAGCTTTGTGGAAGATCAGATGGTTGTCAGCATGCAGCCTTATTTCGGGGCTCTTTATCCTGTTCCATTGGTCCATGTATCTGTTTTTGTACCAGAACCATGCAGTTTGGCACCATGCCGTATATGTCTATAGTCTATATGTACCACATTTTCTTTTCTTTTCTTTTTTTTTTTTTTTAAGATGGAGTGTCACTCTTGTCACCCAGTCTGGAGTGCAATGGCGCAATCCTGGTTCACTGCAACCTCTGCCTCCTGGGTTCAAGCGATTCTTCTGCCTTAGCCTCCCAATTAGCCTGCCACCATGCCTGGCTAAATTTTTTGTATTTTTAGTAGAGACAGGGTTTCACTATGTTGGCTTGGCTGGTCTTGAACTCCTGACCTCAGGTGATCCACCCTCCTTGGCCTCCCAAAGTGCTGGGATTACAGGTGTGAGCCATGGTGCCCAGCCAGTACTGCATTTTTGTTATCCAGTCTACCACTGATGGACATTTAGGTTGATTCCATACCTTTGCTACTGTGAATCTTGTTGCAGTGAACATACACATGCATGTGTCTTTATGGTAGAACTATTTATATTCCTTTAGGTAAATACCCAGTAATGGGATTGCTGGGTTGAATGTGAATGATGGTTCTGTTTTAAGCTCATTGGGTAATCATCACACTGCTTTCCACAACAACTGAACTAATTTACATTCCCATCAACAGTATATAAGCATTTCCTTTTCTCCACAACGTCACCAGCATCTGTTATTTTTTGACTTTTTAGTAGTAGTCACTGACTGGTGGAAGATGGTATTTTATCATGGTTTTGATTTACATTTCTCTGGTAATCTGTGATGTTGAGCTTTTTTATTTTTCGTATGTTTGTTGGTCACATGAATGTCTTCTTTCAAAAATCGTCTGTTCGTGTCCTTTGCCCACTTTTTAATGGGATTGCTTTTCTCTCTTATAAATTTGTTTAAGTTCCTTTAGCTTCTGGATATTAGACCTTTGTCAGATGCATAGTTTGCAAGTATTTTATCCCATTCTGTAGGTTGTCTATTTGATCTGTTGATAGTTTCTTTTGCCGTGCAGAAGCTCTTAAGTTTAATTAGATCCCTTTGTCAATTGCTTTCTGAGTCTTCACCATGAAACCTTTGCCTGTTCCTATGTCCCAAATGGTATTGCATAGGTTGTCTTCCAGGGTTTTTGTAGACTTGGGTTTTACATTTAAGTCTTTGATAATCTATCTTTTTTTTTTTTGAGACAGAGTCTTGCTCTGTCACCCAGGCTGGAGTGCAATGGCTTGATCTCGGCTTACTGCAACCTCTGCCCTAGGTTCAAGCAATTCTCCTGTCTCAGCCTTCCAAATAGCTGAAATTATAGGCGCCCGCCACCACTCTCAACTAGTGTTTTGTAATTTTAGTAGAGACGGGGTTTCACCATGTTGGCCAGGCTGGTCTCAAACTCCTGACCTCAGAGATCTGCCTTCCTGGGCCTCCCAAAGTACTGGGATTACAAGCATGAGCCACCACATCCAGCCTTTAATCTATCTTGAGTGATTTTTGTGTATGGTATAAGGAAGGGGTCCAGTTTCAATCTTCTGCATATGACTAGCCAGTTATCCCAGCATCATTTATCCTTTCCCCATTGTTTGCTTTTGTCAGCTGTGTCTAAGAGCAGATGGTTGTAGGTGTGTGGCCTTATTACTGGGTTCTCTATTCTGTTCCACTGGTGTATGTATCTATTTTTGTACCAGGATTATGCTGTTTTGGTTACTATAGCCCTGTGCTATAGTTTGAAGTCGGGTAACGTGGTGCTTCCAGCTTTGTTCTTTTGTTCTTCCAGCTTTTGTTCTGAGGATTGCCTTGGCCATTTGGGCCTTTCTTTGGTTCCATATGAATTTCAAAACAGTATTTGCAAGTTCTGCAAAGGAGGTTATTAGTAGTTTCATAGGAATAACAATGAATCTGTAAATTGCTTTGGACAACATGGCCATTTTAATAATATTGATTCTTTCTATGCATGAACATGAAATGCTTTTCCATTTGTTTGTGTCATCTCTGACTTCTCTGAAAAGTGTTCTGTAATTCTCATTGTTGAGATATTTCACCTCCCTGGTTAGCTGTATTCCTAGGTATTTTATTATTTTTGTGGCAATTGTGAATGAGATTATATTCCTGATTTGTCTCTCAGCGTGGCTTTTGTTGTATAGGAAAGCCAGCAATTTTTTGTACATTAATTTTGCATCCTGAAACTTTGCTGAAACTTTGCTGAAGCAGCTTTGGGGCTGAGATTATGAGGTGTTCTAGATAAAGGATCATGTCATCTGTAAACAGAGATAGTTTGACTTCCTCTCTTTCTAATTGGATCCACTTTATTTTTTTCTCTTGCCTGATTGCTCTGGCCAGGACTTCCAATCCTATGTTGAATAGAAGTGGTGAAAGAGGGCATCCTTGCCTTGTGCCAGTTTTAAGGGAATCCTTCTAGCTTTTGCCTGTTCAGTATGATGTTGACTATGGATTTGTTATAGATGGCTCTTATTTTGAGGTATGTTTCTTCAATACCTAGTTTATTGAGTGTTTTGAACATGAAGGGGTGGGTGTTGAATTTTATCAAAAGCCCTTTTTGCATCTATTGAGATAATCTTGTGGTTTTTATCATTGGTTGTTTTTATGTGATGAATCACATTTATTGATTAGCATATGTTGAACCAACCTTGCATCACAGGAATAAAGCCTACCTGATTGTGGTGGATTAGCTTTCTGATGTGCTGCTGGATTCAGTTTGCAAGTATTTTGTTGAGCTTTGTCCCAGACACAGGAGATAGGATGGAAAAGTCGGGAATTCCAATGAGCTGGAGGTGAGGAGGAGAAAGGGTAGGTGACAAAGGGCTGAAAGTACAGGAATATTGAGTGTATATGCAAGTTCAGAGTTCAGAGGATATTGACTAGATCCATTTGGCCAGGGGGTGATTTCCCGTGTCAAAGGAGTTGGAGATCAAGTTGTGTATGTAAGATAGGTAGAATGAGGTCAGGGTGTGAAAGCACTTTACTTCTGGATTGAAGAGTATGGACTCTGTTCATTGTGAATTATGGATCCAGGATTCCTTACACACATAATGAAAGCAAAGTTTAATGAGTCTAAACCGTGAAGGTAGTACATCAAAGCGGGTAGAAACAGTATGCAGGTTTAAATCCCAGTCCTGCCACTTGCCAGCTGGGTGATCTTAGGCAAGTGATTTCAACTCTTGGGGCTTTAGGGCCCTCATCTGTGAAACAGTGACAACAGCACCTCCACTAGAGGCTGGTTTGCAAGGAAAACAAATTTGACATATATGATGTCTTAGAATCGTTCCTGGAATGGTTAGTTCCAACAGTTATTATCATTATCATTCTATGCCTGGTTGCAGATAGTAGAGATGGAGAAACTAGAAACAGGGTCAACAGTTTCCAAGTTTCAGAGAAAGTCAGATTAAGTTGGGAAGAGACTGGAGGCGGTAACTGTTGGAACTTGCCTCAGTACAAAAACAGCTGATTTCATCCCTGTGTAAGCAGCTCTCCTGTTTACCAAGGGCACTAGTAATAACCGGCCCTTGCATCTGTTCTGCATATCACCCTGCCACCCCTCCAGCTCCAGAGTGCTGTCCCATGCATATCTCCTCTTCCTCCTCCTTTTTCCCTGCTCCAGGCATGGGATCAGGTCAAGCACACACTGAACAGGTGGGCTGTACGGTAAGCAGGAAATTATGTGTCCCCACTCCAGGGGTCACATACTGGCTCTGCCTGGGTCCCTGAGACTGCAGGTATTTCACTCACCTGCCTTGACCAGCTGTGTCAGTAGAGGAGAATATCACAGGTCGGCATTGGCCCTCCCTGGCACTGACCTGCCTTGGAGGATTGCTTGGATCCTACCTCCTACAGCTCTCACTCTTGAGTGTATGGGGATTTAAAAGGATTGACAACCTTTCCAAAGTTGTTGGCTCTGGGAGGTTTAACTGGTGGCTTTATTAGTTTGAGGATAAGGCATGTAGCTCAAAAAATTTACCTTATTCCTTCCCTCCATTGTACTAAGTAGAATGGGTTAACAAGCACCTCTTTTAAAATGGGAATATCCCTTGAAAGTAAATGTCAAACTTAGAAGTAACTTACCCTTTATTATGAATTACTATAACTGGGTAATTTCCTATCTGTCACCAACAACATTATGGGAAGAACAATTATTGTTGGATGGGGGTGGATGCCAGAAAGAATAATGGGATGATTTTATAGAATAAGGAACTTACTGCATGCTTAGAGGGAGAAGTGGGGGTCCTGAATGGAGTCAGGAAGTCAAAGGGCTTTAGGCAGAGGGGAAGAATAATAAAGAGAAGGCAGAAGGAGGAGGGATACAGGTCACAAAGTGAAATGGAATGGCCCCAGTGGAAGTCTTCTTAACTGTGGAACTAAGCTCATGGTGGATGAAAACAACTATTTGAACATAATTGTGAATAATCCTCTGGGATGCTTTAGGCATTTATGCCAGAAGCAGACAATGCTTTGCTTGCAGAATAAACTCAAGGTATCTCACTGGAGACCCATAGCCCTCCCCAGCTGAGTGGAGCCAAACTTTACGCTTACCCTCCTTCACTGCTTTGAATGAGCTGTCTGCTCCAGTCACAATGTTCTACTTCCACCCTGTGGGCAGGCCATCTTCCCATGCTGGCAGTGCCCTACTCCTTCCTCTTTACCCAGTTATATCTGCTCATACTTCAAGCTCAGCAAAAGCTCTGTCTCCCATAAAGTAATTCCTAATGCATGGCCACAGTGAACTTTCTTCCAAGAATCTTGTTTATTTTGGAACTGAATGGTTTTTTTTTTTTTTGGCGTTTACTGCCTTACATTAATCATTTACCACTTATTTTTGGAAAGAGAGTGATTTTTTACATTAAAAATTAATATATACTCTGCTAATCATCGAATATTTGGAAAATACAAAAAGCCAGAAAGCAGAAATTAAATCACTCAGGAACCATTAAATTCTAGCGTTCTTCCTTCTAGCTATTTTTCTCTTTATACATTTCTTCTTCACTTAGTTAATATTATGGACATATATAAATTGTGTGTTCTGATTTTTGTAAAAATAACATTCATTTTTAATGATTATTAAAAAATGGTCATTTAAAAACACAGAAAAGTGGAAAAACCCTCAAATGTCTCAGATTTTTAATATCTAGAAATAATTGCTTCATACATTTTGATATAGGTCTTTGTAGTTTTTCTCATATATTTTTACATGCTCAAGATCATATTGTGAAGATCATACAGCACATATTTTAAATTCTAGTTAACTCAGAAGTATTAACAGATCCGGATGCTATGAAGCAAGATCTGGTGAAGGGTAATATTTGTCCCTGGATGGTTTACTAAATTTTCCCAATTTAAAGACTCTATGATCATTTAAAATAAGTTTTGAAGATGCAAAATATCATTATTCAAATTGCTCAGCCATAAAAATGTCCATTATGTTGTTCTGTGTAATTCTGCTTTTATAAAGGGAAAAAAGACTTTTTGTTAAGTATTTCTTCTAGCATAGTGCTCCAGTCAAGTGAAAACTTAGCCATTGTTAGCAAATCCTGGAAGAACAACAGTAGTTATTGTTTTAAATAGTCATCAAACAAGTCAAGACATTCCATTTGATTTGTTGGGTGGAGACTGGTTCAGGAAGCATGTATCCTTATACCGAGAAAGGAAGAGAGGACTATGACTAGTAATTAAAATGACACAAGGTCACACTTTGTCCTGAGATCTCAGGAGCTATCTGGAAATAATTCAAAGAGATTCCTGAAGTTGGGATGCAAACTGAATAAGGAGAGATCTTATCCTTTTGAACTACAGTTTTCCCTTTCTTGCTATACTACTTTTTATTAATCTTTGATTTGGTTAGAGTATCTTCAAGTAATTTTTTTCCAAAAAATCTACAGTAGAGGTTTTCTCTTATGAGTAGTTGAGCATCTATTCATTCAAAATATTTATTGAAGGCACCATATGGTGACCTTATCTTTACTCCTTCAACCTGGGAATACTTAAAGGGTGCAGTACTATTTTTAGGCAATGTTGCACCACCTTAAAATGGAATGTGGAAGCAACTGGCCTCAAAATAACCCTTTTTTTTTTGAGACAAAGTCTCACTCTGTCACCCAGGCTGGAGTGCAGTGGCACAATTGTGGCTCACTGCAGCTTTGAACTCTCAGGCTTGGGTGATCCTTCCACTTCAGCCTCTTGAGTAGCTGGAACTACAGGCATAAGCCACCAAGCCCTGCTAATTTTTTGGTATTTTTGTAGAGATGGGATTTTTCCATGGTTTCCAGGCTGATCTGAAACTCCTGGGCTCAAGCAATCTGCCTGCCTTGGCCTTCCAAAAGGCTGGGATTACAGGCGTGAGCCACTGTGCTCAGCCCCATTTTTAATTTTTATTTTTATCTATTTATTTATTTATTTATTTTGAGACAGAGTTTCGCTCTTGTTACCCAGGCTGAAGTGCAATGGCGTGCATTTTTTAATTTTATTAATATTATTTTTAATCCATGACATTAAAAACAGAGACAGAAAGAGATGATATTACTCAAGGTTTTTCAGAGAACAGAATCTCTCTGTGTGTGTGTGTACATATATATAAAATATATATATATATATATATATATATACACACACACACGTATGTATTATATATACTATAGTAGTATAATTCTATGTATTTAGTATTAACAAATCCTGATGCTATGAAGAGAGGTCTAGCAAAAGGTAACATTTGTCCCTGGATGATTTGCTAAATTTTCCCAATTTAAAGACTCTATGATCATTTAATATAAGTTTTGAAGACGCAAATTCAAATATTCAAATTGATATATACATATATATATGTATATGGAGAGAGAGAGATTATTATGAAAGATTGGCTCCTGAGATCATGGAGGCTGTGATGTCCCATAATCTGCCATCTGCAAACTGGAGGCCCAGGAAAGCCAGTGGTGTTGTTTGCAGTTTGAGTCAAAACCTGAAGGCGTAAGGATCTAGTGAGCAAATAGTATAAATCCTGGTTCAAGTCTGAAGGCCTGAGAACCAGGAGCACCAATGTCTGAGAGCAGGAGAAGATGGATGTCCCACCTCAAGCAGAGAGTGAAGCTGCCTTTTTGTTATACTCAGGCCCTCAATGGATGGGATGATGCTCACCTGTGTTGGGGAGAAAGCTCTTCTTATCTTCTTTACTCAGGCTACAGATTCAAATGCCAGCCTCTTCTGGAAATACCCTCACAGAACTGTTCTACCAGCTATCTGGGTATCCCTACCCCAGTCAAATGAATACATACAATTAACCATCTCAGAGATACTCTGTACCAGTCTTTGTTGCTGTCTTCTGAGGCTGAGTTCAAGCTCCAAAGCATCCCTCTAGACAGATATTTGTCTCATTCAAACTTAAGGAGGACTAGGGCTAGACCCTGTTTCCCAACTGCCTCAGAAAAATTTTTACACTTATGCTATGTTGAATGAGTCCCTCTGTCAGGATGCAGGACTAATATTACTTTTAGGTGACAGCACTGGGTCACAATTAGCATGGGTGTTTGCCTATTTGATTGAACTACCCCTTGTGGACTTCTTCATCAGACTACATGGAATGGACTTTTTTTTTTTTTTTTTTTTTTGAGATAGGATCTCACTCTGTTGCCCAGGCTGGAGTGCAGTGGCACTATCTTGGCTCACTGCAGCATCAACCTCCTGGGCTCAAGCAATCCGCCCACTTCAGCCTCCAGAGAAGCTGGGACTACAGGTGTACACCATGACATCTGTCTAATTTTTGAATTTTTTTTTTTTTGTAGAGATGGGGTCTTGTCATGTTGCCCAGGCTAGTCTTGAACTCCTGAACTCAAGCGATCTGTCCACCTTAGCCTTCCGAAGAGCTGACATTACAGGTGTGTGTCACTGAGCCCAGCTGGACATTGTTAAATATCAGCCCAGTGAAGGGACATTGATGCCAAATGAACACCCACATATATATATATATTTTTTGCTATAGCAAAGGCTATAATGTTACACTCCTAAGAGTTACCTGGTTTTACTGTGCTGGAAAAGATTTTGCCCTTAAAGTAGAATTACATACCAAGAGAGGTTAAATGTAGGCAAAGATTAAGTGCCCATTATCTACTGATTCAACAGTCCAGTTTGGCTGGTCAGAAACGCTGGAGGTAGGGACTGGGCTTGATGCCTGACTGTGACTTGATGCATCCTTGATGCATGACAAGGACTAAATGAAGGGGTGGTTGTATAGTAGTTATTAAACTTACTGAGGCTACTGTCTGCACTTGGTATGTTACTGTAGGTCTACTATTGCCTCTTCTTCCTGATTCTTTAGGAAGTGGACCAAGAGCCCTTTGCCTTTACTTACCATGACATGTAGTACATCTTTATTATTCTGTTGCAGAGATATTTGAGCTCACTAGAATAGGGTCTTGATCTTTAGCATAATGGGAACAGCTCACTGAGATTCAAGTATTCTATTAAATTTATGACATGTTAATCACAGCTCCAGCTAAGAAAGTGGCTTTTACTGTCCCACATGCTGACGAGAAAATGCTCTTCACAGCCAGCTGGGGCTTGAATCAGAAGAGAGTCAACAGCCCCACTTCCCACATGTCTTCCTTGAAGGGTGCTTGGGCAGCAGTCCAAAGAGCTATTTTACAACTGCTAAAGACACATTGCTAACCTTATAGCTATATGCTACAGAGAAAGAGCCCTAACACCTCGTTTGCCTCTGTGGATACAGTGCATCACACATACACATTTTATTAAAGGACTCGTGACACTTCATTGGACAACCAGGCCAATTTAAATGCCTCCCCACCCCCACCCTGCAGTAAGAAGCCTTGCAAGCTCTCTAGGGTGCATTAACACAATCTCTGCCCTTGGGCCTCTTATCCCCTTCAGACCCTGAGAAGTTATGTGTATTCATGACTAATGGCTTGGTTCATTTTGTCCTGCTACAATGGAATATCTAAGACTGGGTAATTTATAAAGACAGGAAATGTATTGGCTTACAGTTGTGGAGGTTGGAAAGTCCAAGATCAAGGAGCTGACATCTAGTGAGGGCCTTCTTGCTACATCATCACATAGAGGAAAGTGAAAGGGCAAGAGAGATCAAGAGGTCGAGAGTGAGAAAAAAACGGAACTCTTTCTTTTGTAACAAGCCTACTCCTTCAATAACAAACCCACTTTCATGATAACCGAGTTAATCCATTCAAGAGAGCAGAGCCCTCATGGCCTAATAACCCCTCATTAGGCTTCAGCTCCTGAAAGTGTTGCATAGGGGTTAAGTTTCCAACACATGCTTTTTGGAGAACAAATTTAAACCATAGCACTGATCTCAGAGATTATTGAAATTTTTGGCAAAGAGATTATGCTAGTATTTTTTGATCTTTAAATGTTTGCACTTTGAGACTTCCTTCCATTGCTGAATATTTTAACCCTCTTTCTGAGCTCTAGCAGGCAGAGATTGTCCCACTAAAAAAAAAAAAAATGTGACACTGTAACCTGACAACCCATCTCATTCTCTCTGAACCAAAGACCTTTGAGGTGGGAAAATGCCAAGAAAATGCCTATGAAATGGAAATGGTACATCCAATTGCAGGTCAAATGTGGCCCTCAAGTCCTGAGCAAAATTCGTGAGAAATGGTTGTTTACAATAGGAATAATCCATTGAGTGTGTTAGAACCCTCGTGTTTCTGTATCTAACCACTTTCTTTCTTTTTTCATCCTCACCTTGGCTCCAGTAGGTGGCTGGGAAGGTTCGGTTGCCTGGGTTGAGAACAACTTCATGGACAAAAATTTGGATGATTTCTGCCCTGTGAAGTCATCTCCTGGTAATTGCCACAAGGTAGGTGACTGACATTTTTGTGTGTGTTGACTTTTCTATGCTTCATGTTCTTCTATGATGGGGACATGGCTGTGGCATGAGGCTGCTGTAAGCAGGTTCTCTCTTCTCTGTAGTAGACCCTCCTTGATCTCTGGAGATAGCCTGGTGGCCTTTGGTGGCAGAATGATGACTTCCTGTCTGCACATAGTTTTCACTGAGGGAAAAGGTGTGATGGTCTGGATCAACCCAGAGTAGTATTGGGTGTGGGTGGGGCTCAAGGTATGAATTACTTTTCTTCCATTCCATTTCCGATATACATAGGAAATAAAGAACAGCTTCTGTGGGTGACTCAGGCAATGGCCTATTGTGTAAACTTAGTGTCACCCTAACTTGAAGTGGAAGCAGGGGATTTTATGAATATTCTGCTCTCTCAGACAATAGCACAGAAGTAGCTGTCATCTAGCAGTGGGTCAACTGCTTCCCTTGGTTCCATACAACCATATTCCTATCTTCTGCCCAGATGATACCATTGGTAACTTGATACAGAAAGTCATCTTAAACCAGACTCAGATTGGCACCATGTGACCCCAGGACTGATTTTTCTGTGAGGTAAACAGGCCCTTCCTTGCTTTTCCCTTGGGCCTAATACTGCCTGTTCCCTGGGAGTTACACATGACCCTTGACAATGACCCAAATCCTGACAGCAGCAGCAACATCTTAGCCTCTGGTACCAGTGGCAACAATTCCCTGGGGAGGACAAGAACATAGATTTAACCATTTTACTCAAGTTTTCCTCCCCAAGGCATGATACAACCTCTTCCAGTCACTGAAGGGAGATATTGCCAATAAGACAGTTAAGCGTCTTAATTTTAAGAGCCTAGCTTTGACTCCAGAGTTTAGTTTTGTTACATAAACACTGGTTTTGAATTATTTGCCAATTAGCCAGTGTGTGTATATATGGTGGTCATCACCTTCCACTGCTTCTATATTAATACATTTGGTCAAGTCTAGCTTTATTTCTAGTACTGTAGCGCCAGTCAAATAATTGTAAACCCCCTCAAGCTGATCCTTGGGTTTTTTTCCCTCCTAGATTGACCTGGATTTCATGATTAAATACTCTGGGAGGTCCTACAGGTCTTCACAAATAACTATTATTTGTGTTCTCCCTGTTAATGAAATTGTCTCATTTGGTGATGTCACCAAATGCTGAAAACTCCACTGAAAATTTCATGTTTCTGCCCCGAATGGGCAGGCTTGTTTCATGGGTCTCCAGAGTCACTAGGTCGATTGTTGGAGAGAGGCAAGCAGGGCTGTTTGTTGAATGACCCCAAGAGCTCAGGCTGACCGACAGTGGGAAGACTGGGATAGGCTAACTCAGTTGACCTTGCAGCTGGGTGACCCGTCTTCTACCAGCCTGAATCTGACTTCTCACCAGGTTGCCAGGCACTGAGTGCCTGAGTTTGCAGATAATTTCCTGCAGGGCTGCCTGTGAATTCATACTGCTTGGTGCCTATGCCCCAATAGTTTATTCTTTAACTTCAAGGTTCTTGTATTTGCATTATGCGAAGATGAAGGAGCAGAGAGGCAGAGGCCCTCCTCTGGGCCATAAGTGTGCTGTGTGGCCTGCAACTTTGCCTCTTTCCATGGGATGATGAGAGAATGGGTGGGGTGGGAGCAGACTGATGCTCTTTCTGGCTGGCCATGTAAGTGTCTCCCAAGAACCCCTGTTCCATGGCTCACACCACAGGACACTTGGTATTTGATTTTGTCCACCTTGCCACAATATCCTTTCCTTTATTTCACAGTACCTTTATAGGCTTGATTTTTTCCCTTCTACCCACTTTTAAACATTTTCTGCTTAAATCCCAGAATGTAGCAGACATGTTTTTTTTGTTTTGTTTTGTTTTGTTTTGTTTTGTTTTGTTTTGAACAGGGTCTTGCTTTATCACCCAGGCTGCAGTGCAGTGGCACGATCTTGGCTCACTGTAACCTCTGCCTCCTAGGTTTAAGCAATTCTCATGTCTCAGCCTCCCAAATAGCTGGGGCTATAGACACATGCCACCACACTCTGCTTATTTATTTATTTATTATTATCATTATTAGTTTTTGTAGAGACGGGGTTTTACCACGTTGGCCAAGCTGGTCAACCCCTGACTTCAAGTGATCCGCCTGCCTCAGTCTCCCAAAGTGCTGGGATTACAGGCATGAGCCACTGTAGCTGGCCAATGTGTTTTTTATGTATATTTTTTTCTGTCCTGAGGAGAGATCCCCTACCTTCCCTGCCTGTTTCTCTAGTGGAGTCCATGAAATACATAATACTCCTGCCTCAATTCCTGATTCCTCCTGATCATCTCACAGCTTGAATGTCGTGTGCCAATGTCGGTCTTCCCTACTTTTTCTGCTGTTTTGTTTCCTCTTTTGTAATTGCAATCTCAAATGCATTTACAGACAGTGGTGCCGTGGGGGAAATGTGAATGGCACTCTCACCAATACCAAAGGCAATGTGCACCCATGAGAGACAGCTGCCTAATTCCCATGGGGTTCCTGATCCTGACTCTCTGGTTCTTTGAGCAGAGGAGAAACATCTTTCAGGTGGCCTGGCTTTGTGGTTTTATGCTGTAAAGTATAAGAAGACAAGTAATTACTTTTCTAAATATAGCTTCATTATTATTTTCTGTGACTGGAGAATCACATTTTGGAAATCTTTGGTCTTCCTTGTGTTACAAGTTTCCACCTTTTTCTGCACATTCATAGGCATTTTAACTGGAAGTCCAGAGAGACTTTCTCAGGGGCTGCCATACTGACAGCTGTGAAAAAGAAAATGTCCCGTTTCTAGCTCTTCATGTGCGCATGTTTGATTTGCCAGGTTACACTGGGAACTGTTCAAGGGAAGGGGCCGTTGCTTCATTGAATCTCTTGCACAGAGTAGGTGTATAATATACATTGAGTGATTAATTAATTGTCTATTTAATGGCCATTTTTTATGATGATTTATGTTTTTCTAGAAGCTTGTCTAGTAAATCTGTAGCCTAGGTGCAGGGAAGAAAATGTAAAGTCAGACTTTAGGACTGAGAGAGGTCCCCTCTCAGTTCACCCTTCAGTCTTCAGATGAATTTTTACCGTAACAAGCTGAACAATAAAAACATTTCCTAGTGAAATCTGGCTTTTCCTATTTGTTTCCGACATAAATCTTTACTCAAACATCACATTTAGTATAAGTTCCATAGCAATGCCCTATTCCCTAGTCCCTGAATATATTCATAATAAGTTCCCCTAACTGTTCAACTCTACAATTTAGAAAAATCTTGTTCCAAAAGCACATGGAATATCTGTGCTCCAGGGTGAAAGAATTATGACATGTCCGTATTGATTCACTGTGACTCAATTGAATATCATGTAGGATTATGTTCTGTTTAGGCAGCTCATTTAAACTTTTTCAACTTTTAGAGAACTAGCTTAACTTCCGTTCTTCAATCAGGAGTAGTTCTAAGTTCTATTCAATGTTGGTTGTTCCAGAGCTGTCAGAAAAATAGACGTTTTATGGTCTAAAAATAAATATAATAAGTTCCCTTCTTAAAAAATGGCAGAACAGATTTTATACAACTGTTCCACCAAATTTACTACATGACACTGGGTTTGGAAAGTCTCAGCAACCAGAATAAAACTATGGAAACTTTGGGGTTGGAAAACAAGGGCAAGAATGGGAAAGTACTTCATTTCCTTCCTTGTGCGAAAAGAGATAACATTAGCTCTGTGTGCTGGCCAAGAGGTGTGCAAATATACACAGTGTTTCTGGAATCCACACTGGACCACGACCACCAGCACCATAAAACAACAAAACCCGCAAAACAAAAACAAAAACAAAATCCCCACAACTCTCAGGAATGCAAAGACAATTTGTTGGCAAAGTTTTCCTTGGCATTTCCCCAAATTTATCAAGAATGACCTCTATTAGCAGCCAGACTCTATTACTTATTATCAACATTTAAATCATTAGACCAGTGTTTCCTAAAGAACATTCCAGGAATTACTAGTTCTTAAAGATAGGTATTATTGGCCAGGCACAGTGGCTCACACCTAAGTAATCCTAGCACTTTGGGAAGTCACAGCAGGCAGATGATTTGACTCCAGGAGTCGGAGACCAGCCAGACTAATATGGCAAAAACCTGTCTCTACTAAAATTACAAAAAGTAGCTGGGCATGGTGGCATGCATCTGTAGTCCCAGCTACTCGGGAGACTGAGGAGGGAGAATCACTTGAACCTGGGAAGTGGAGGTTGCAATGAGCTAAGACTGCACCACTGCACTCCAGCCTGGGCAACAGAGCAAGACTCTGTCTCACAAAAAAATATATATATATATTATTTAAAGAAAGGGTTTCAAGGTAAAAGAAGTTCAAGAAATAATGTCTTAAACACGACTTTACAGCTTTATTGATTCCAGGACCTCCCAGTGTGCTGCTGTGCAATGCAAATATCTAAGCATGAGCTGTAGAATGCAGTCTGGGGACTCCATTTTCCAGCAACATAGTGAACCAGCAGTCTAAAAAGAAAATTCTCTTCACAAAACGTGCAGAAACTCTGGACAAAATACAGAATTTTATATACATAGTTGAGCAAAATGAGGGGAATCGTCATGGGAAAAAAAGAAGAAAAAAACTGGACCAGTAAGCTAGTTATGCTTCTGCCTGTCTAGTGGCAGGCAGGCAGGTTAAATAGGTCTAATCTTTCTATTTGCATGCCACATTTTTCAGGAAGAGAATTGTAATAATAAACTATGTATGTGTAGTGCTTTTAAAATTTACAAAGTATGTATCGCTAACATTAAGAAAGTGGCAACCAGGACATAACTTTACCTGGAATGGAGATGTCCTGCTCCCGCCCCCTCACACCATGTTATTTATGCATGCAAAACACCTTGTAAATGGTACAGGAGAAGAATAAACTTCTACTGGTTTTGCCAGGCCTGCATTTGTTTCTTCTTCCTTCTTTTAAAACCTCCCAGTTTTGCCTTGGGGAGCTGTCCTGTTGAATAGAGTGTTGTTAGAATGGTCAATCATAGTGCTGAGGGGCAGTCATAGCAGCCAAGCAGAACCTCTTACCATGGATTTCAATCTTGGGAGCAGGATCTCAAAGTGGGGAAAGGCAACATCTCTAGGCTTTTGCATCCTTGATTCTTATGGGCACCTTGGTTCTTATCTTTTCTGAGGCTACTGCATTTCATTGGATTCTGTAATCCAATCCATATGTTTTCATTAATTTTATTTGCCCAGCTTAGCCAGAGTTTGTTTCTATTGCTTGCAACCAAAAATCCCTAACAGGTTAAAGTTTTTCTACACAAATGTAGATGGTGATTATTATACATTGATGTGAGCCACTGAATTTTTTCCTATTTGTCTTACATTTTACAGAATGGTAGTATATGAAGAAATGCTCTCAGAGTCAGGATTAGGGGGAGTCAGGATGGTGTCTAGGGCGCAAAACTGAAGGAGGTGTGCACCCTCAGATTCTTGCAAGAGCAGAAGAGGTACTTAGGGTCAGTTTTTCTTAAGGGCCTGAGAGAAGCACTTACCTCTGCATTAAAGTGAGCTGATTCTAACATGCATTCCTCATGAGAAAATAAAAGAAGATTTTGAAACCCCCCATGAAGAATCCTTACCTCCATCGCTTGTTCAGAGAGTACCCCTTGGAGAGGGAGGAACAGACTTAATTCCAAAGAAATTTTTGATATGAGGGTCTTGGGAATTTCTTTGTAAAGTTTCATATATTCATTGAGAATGGCTTTAAGGGGAGTAGTTCTCAACTCTCGCCACCCAGTAGAGTCATCCAAAGAAATCTTACAAAATATCCAATGCTTTGGTCCTGCCCTCCAGAAAATCGAATCCATGTGGTCTGGGGAGGACCCGGTGGGTCAGCTCCCCGGGTGATGATCTCACATGCAGGTGGCGTTGAGAACCAGTGCTGTGAGTGTACTGCATCATCTGCGTTCCCTGGAAGCTCTGGACTAGGCCCAGAGCAGAAGCCTGGAGCCATAGGGTCAGGGCAGCTGAAGAGTTACTTCCATATCATGGGATAGAATTAAAAATAGAATTCTTCTCTTGTTAGATGTATGACTTGAGCTAGTTACTTAGTTTCCTTTTCTGTACAATAAGGATAATGACGTTACCAAAACTAACAGTATTGGCTGGGCGTGGTGGCTCACGCCTGTCCCAATTTTGGGAGGCCAAGGTGGGAAGACGGCTTGAGGTCATGAGTTTGAAACCAGCCTGGACAACATAGTGAGACTCCATCTCTATAAAAAATAAAAAGTTAGCCATGTGTGGTGGCACATGCTTGTAGTCCCAGCTACTTGGGAGACTAATGTGGGAGGATCATTTGAGCCTGTAAGGTAGAGGCTACAGTGAGCCGCTGCACTGTATCCTGAGTGACAGAGGACAGAGTGGGGCCCTGCCTTGAAAAAAAAAAAAAAAAAAACAACCTTTCAGAGACTCAGTCGCAAAAAGCAAGCAAGCTAACAAACGAAACCAAAAACTTAATGTTGTTGTAGGGATTGAGGTGACACATGCACAGCACTTAGTGCAATGCTAGCCTTCAATTTCATCACAGTTACCCCCATGACTAAGGTAGGCTAGGTACCTACTCCCTGACAAGGCACAGGGCACAGAGGTTCTGGCCACTTATGAAGTCAAGGGTATTCCTTTAAGCAGGTACCGCTGAGATGTATAGAACTTTGTGGCTGCAGACCCTGAGAGTGCACTGTTTCCCGGTAGGTACAAAGGCTTTTCCTGGGGTGGCTGCCCCAAAAGTAGAGCAGCTTCTGACCTGGGAGTCTGGCGCAGTTCCAGCCACCCAGCTCTGTAGAACTGAGGAAGTGAAGGCCAGTGGGGCTGCTTTTGCTTCTTTCTAGTTGCTCCTTGGTCTGTGGGGCAGCCTTTCTCCTTTGGTTTCACTTTCCTAATTTTGGTCTCTAAGGCTCAGCACTGAAACTCCAAAGGATACTGATGCAGGTTGCCCTCTCTAACCCCTGTTGGAAATTTTGCATGGGGGAAGGGAGCTGGGGAAGTCACAGAAATTCATGGGAGTGCCAGGCCTACACATACCTGTGTATGGGCTGAGTGGATTGGCAATGACAATGGTGACAGCTGACATTTACTGAGTACATGCTGTGTTCCAGGTGCTGTGTCTCCATTTCTCAGATGAAGAATTTACATCTCAGGGCCTCATCCAAACCCATACATCTAATAAGCAGTAGAGTTGGGATCTAAGTCCAGGGAATTTTACTCTAGAACTCATGCTATTAACCACAGTGAAGGCACATGCTATAACCATTTTTTTTTTTTTGAGATGGTGTCTCCCTCTGTAACCCAGGCTGGAGTGCAGTAGCGCGATCTCAGCTCACTGCAACCTCCATCTCCTGGGTTCAAGCGATTCTCCTGCCTCAGCCTCCCAAGTAGCTGGGATTACAGGGGTGTGCCACCATGCCTGGCTAATTTTTTGTGTGTTTTTAGTAGAGACGGGGTTTCGCCATGTTGCCGAACCTTGTCTGGAGCTCCTGACCTCAGGTGATCTGCCCATCTCAGCCTCCCAAAGTGCTAGGATTACAGGCGTGAGCCAGCTTGCCCTGTCTATAACCATTCTTTTTTAGGGAGGTGTGGTATATGGTGCTACCCTGAATCTGTAGTCAGGATTTGAAGAAGGGAGAACAGACCAGTATAATTCTTTGGTATTTGCTTGTGAAGAAGACACCATGCATTATGCTAGGTAGTGGTGACTGCAGAGAGAGCTGGGAGGGGCATAGGCAGCAAGGTCCCTGCTTAAAGGCAGTTATCTAGTTTGGAGGAACTTAGCTGAACAGTCAGTTCTTACATGCATTTGGCAAGCACTTATACACTGTAAAGAGGCAGTGTGTCTAGCTTGTTAGAGGGTAGGCTCTGGAGGCAGACTCCTGGCTTTGAACCCCAACTTCCCTGCCATTATCAGATGACACTGGAGAAGTTGCAAAACCTATTCCTGTCTCAGATTCCTCCCCAGTAAAAGTGGGATATTAATAGTACCTCCTTTGGCTTGATACGAAAATTCAATGAGTTGATATATGCAGAACATCTTAGAACAGCGACTAGCGTAGAGTAAATCTTCAGGAATTGTGAACTGTGATTATACTATGTTTTTGGCACTGAAGCCACACAGTGGTGACTAAGATAGTGCCTAACCTAAAGAAGCTCAGAGTCTAGTACTGGAGACAGGCAGGCAAATACTTGTGAACTGCGTGGTGCGAGAGAGGTGTGACAGGTGGGCGGGGAGCCTGCTGCAGGCGTATCTGACCCATCCTAGGTGTGTATGGTGCAGAGAAGTCAGCCTAGGCTTTCCAGGGGCACTGCCGTCTGGGCTGGGTCTTGCAGGACAGGGAGTTAGTCAGGGAGAGCTGCAGCGATCCAGCTGGGGACTGAGCAGGAGCTGAAAGCAAGCAGCTCACATCTGTAGGGTTGTCAGATTTAGCAACGAAAGTACAGGATGCCCTACTAAATGTGAATTTCAGATAAAACAATGAATAACTTTTAAGAATGTGTCATACAATATTTTTAGCATAAGTATGTCCCAAATATTGTATAACCACACAAATTATTCGTTGTTTATCTGAAATTCAAATTTCACTGGGCATCCTGTGAAAAATCTGGCAATTTTATCTGTCCACATCTAAGAAGATGCAGTGTGTTTCAGAGTAGCTGGAGTGATGCTGGGAGGAAAGGTAGAGTGGGCCGGATGGGACTGAGAGGCATGCAAGAGCTGGTTCATAAAAGACCTATGCTATGCTATGCTAAGGGATTTCGATTTTATCCTGAAATTAATCATGAGCCCTTGGAGAGCTTTAACCACAGGGACATGAAACCACAGGGACAGCAGTGTTAGTGGTATTGTCAGGCAGGATGAAAGGAGTGTCAGTTTCTATGGCTGAATAGCAAATTACTCCAAATTTAGAGTCTTAAACAGTAGACATTTATTATCTCACAGTTTCTGTGGCTCAGAAATTCAGGGGCAGCCTACCTAGGTGGCTCTGGCTGAGGTTTCTCATGAGGTTGTAGACAAGATGTGACCAGAGTGGCAGTCATCTAAAGGATGCACTGGAGCTGTAGAATTTGCTTCTAAGGTGGCACTCTCCAACGGTTGGGAGGCACTGCTGGCTGTCAGCAGGAGAACTCAGTTCCTTGCCACAGGGACCCGCCATAGAACAACTTGAGCATCCTCACAACATGACAACTGGCTTAGTGATCCAAGAGAGAGCAAAGTGACCTTAACTTTGGAAGTCACATGCCGTCTTGTCATTTCCATATATCCCAGTGCTAACACAGGTCAGCCCTGCTCAATGCAGGAAGGCCCTACACAAGGATGTACATACAAGGAGGTGGGGATCATGGGGCCATCTTGGAGGCTGGTTATCTGATGTGGGAGGCTTACAAGGTGATGATGCCTGTGACCTTGGAAGTGGAGGAGAACGATGGGCACAGGAAGGAGTGAAGAAAGGCTGGGAGGAATAGAGATGTGGGAGAGGAGGAGAGGCAAAGAAAAAAGAAAGGGGGAAGGAGTGTTGGAGCAGACTGTAGTCTGTCCACAGCAGAGGGCATCACCAAAGCCATTCCAGGAAGAACTAGATCCACCTCCTTCCCTCCTGGGGATACTCTAAAGATGGCTGTGGCCTCCAGAGAGGACCCCAAGAGAGAACACAAAAACTAGACAGTGGGAGGGCAGTACCCAAAAGCCCTGAGTTTCTGAGCAAAATATTGAAAGTTTCTGTGGTGAAATAGGAAGTTAACACCCTTAAGGAGAAAAAAGTGGTAATGATTCAAGGAAACATAATCACACAGGGTTTCAGTTTTAATGGACAGTGGAGGAGCCATAAAAGTAATCAGTCTATCTATCTAATTATCTATCTGTCTATCTATCTCTCTGTGTTATCTATCATCTAACAATTATCTGTCTATATCAACTATCATCTATCTATGTATCTATGTACCTGTCACCTCTCATCTATCATCTGTTTATCTATATCATCTATCATCTACCTCTATCTTTATCATCTCTCATCTATCATCTATCTCTATAACATCTATCTAATCTGTCATCTATTTTTTTAAAGGGTCATAAACTTCTTAACATATATATATATATATATATACACACACACACATATATATATATACACACACACAGGCATTTTATCAAGTGTTTTCCTTTGAGAAGTGAGGATAGAAACTAACCTGTAAGAAGAGTGCCCTCTGCTGCCGCTTTTTCAGAATAGCTCTTCTGTCTGGCCATACCAAGGAAAACACTTTAAAAGGTTCTTAGCGTATCTGGCTGCTGTCTATAACAAAGAATAAATAAGTAGCATCTTTGCCTCTTAAAATATCTTTAAGATTTTTTTTCTGTTTTGTAGACATGTTGCTATATTTTTCCATTTGGTTTTATTCTTTCCATGGTAACTGTAAAACAAACATAACTAAGAAACAGACATTTGATAATTATGCAGTAGATTGGAAGCATTTCTTGCAAACTCTTAACTAAATAAAGTAAATCCTTTTCTAGGTGCACAAATCCATAGGTCAGAGGCCAAGATTTCCCCACCAGGAATAGCTCATCATTGTAGGCAGGAGGAAATGGCTTTATTTACTCCAGAGCACCCAGGAAAAGGTGCTGACCTTTACAACCAGCTCAGCTTGCTATTCCAGGGGAAAGCAGGAAGGGAGGGGCGGAAGGACAGACCCATAAATGTTCTATGACAATTACTTGGCAGTAATGTTTCAAAGAAATAAGGGAAGCCTTTACTTGGCATTCTATACTAAGCAGTGCATTGAAATGGGTTGGTTCCAGCTCTGGACTGTGCACCCATACCTGGCCCCTTTGGGTGTACTAAACACAGACAGGAGTGGACACCACTACCCCAGGTGTTAGCCTGGAAACTTCTCTCCCTTCCGTACATCATTCCTGCTTTCATCTCTGTAGCTGGCAGATTCTCTGGGTCTGTTCTGTGGATTCCGGGATCAGCTTCTGACCTCTTGCCCTTCTCTGAAACACCACTGTTGGCTCACGCTTTAACTCAGGACTCTGCAGGGCTCTTGATTCTGAAATACTTGAACTTCAGGGAGAAGACACTCCCTTGGCCAGCCTCATCCCGGCCTCTAGTTGGGGAAAGGAGATTGGACATTGCTACATTTTTGGGCAAGGTATTTATCTTCTCCAAACTTGTTTCCTCATCTCTAAAATGGAAATGATAGAAGAACTGACATCATCAAGTTTTTGTGAGAATTACAGCTGATAAGGCACTTAGGATAAATGTTGATTATTATAATATAGTAATAACATATATTATGGGATATTGAAGTTTTTTGGACAGAGGACAAATATTAATATATGGGTATGTAGTGGCTGCCACCAGGACAGAGAGAAGAAGGTTAAAATATCAAGGAAAGGAGTTTTGTCCATAATAAATTAAGTTAAAAAATATATAACATTAAGTCTGGAGATAAATAGACCAAATACTAACAATGGTTATCTTTGGCTTTTTTTGTTTTATTTTCAGCTTTAAGTGTTTATTTTCATTTTTTGTGGATACATAATGGGTATATATATTAATGGGTTACGTGAGCTATTTTCATACAGGCATGCAATGTGTAATAATCATATCAAGGCAAATAGGACAGACATCATCTAAAGTATCCTTTGTCTTACAAACAATTCAATTATACTCTTTTATTTTAAAATGTAAAATTTAATTATTTTTGACTGTAGTCACCTTGTTGTGCTATCAAATACTAGGTCTTATTCATTATTTCTAACTTTTTTTTTTTGAGACAGCCTCGCTCTGTCACCCAGGCTGTCACCCAGGAGTGCAGTGGCATGATCTGGCTTACTGTGACCTCCGCCTCCTGGGCTCAAGCAATTCTCCTGCCTTAGCCTCCTGAATAGCTGGGATTATATGCACTCGCCACCACACCTGGATAATTTTTGTATTTTTAGTAGAGACAGAGGTTTCACCATGTTGGTCAAGCTGTTCTTAAACTCCTGACCTCAAGTGATTACAGGTGTGAGCCACCACACATGGCACTATTTTGTGTACCCATTAACTATTAACTCTCCTTCCCAGCCTGTGGAAGGGGAGTTGGGGATTGGGGGTAAGTGGTGATAGTTAATGGGTACACAAAATAGTGCCAGGTGTGGTGGCTCACACCTGTAATCACTTGAGGTCAGGTGTTTAAGTGACCTCATTCTACCCTCTGTGAGTTCAATTGTTTTAATTTTTAGCTCCCACAAAAAATGAGAACATGTGAAGTTTTTCTTTCTGTTCTTGGCTTATTTCACTTAACATAATAAACTCCAATTCCACAGCAATGGTTAACTTTGAGTGGGGGATTTATAGGTGATGACTTTTTTCTTCTCCTATTTCTCAAATTTTCTGTAATGAGTACTTTTATAATCAAAAATATGAAATTTTGTTGTTAAAAAGCCATTATTTGTTCTTTCTTTTCATTAACTTATACAATTAACCCATGATTGTATTCTCAAGCTAAAGCTTACCAAAGGTAAAGCTAAAACCCCTTCATGGACACACACACGAACACTACTGCTGCCACAACACACACAGTCACTCCTCAGAGGTAGTCACGATGTTAGTTTTGTGCAGACCCTTCTAGGTATTTTTCTGTCCACTCATGTATTACTGGCTCATTGATCAATTCGTGACATGCATGATCAAACACGCTTTATTTTTCTTTCCATCATCTCTTCAGGACTTGTTGAGTGGGGGGTGATCATCTCTTGTCACTAGATGAAGAATAGGGCCATTCTCAAGGCTCTGGTCAGTCATAGGTGATGGACACTTCCGCATTTTCTTCCTTGTAAGACAGAGGGTCCATTGGGAAATTTTAAATATCCAGTGTAAAGTACACAACACACCGTCCTATGCCTGAGGGGAAAAACCTGAGCCTAAATATGATCAAAACTGTAGATGAGTGGTTTTCAATGTCAGTTGCATACTGGGATCATCTGAGATGGTTTAAAAAAATTCCTATGTCATTGTTCAACACCCGTCTATGAGTGAGAATATGCGTTGTTTGGTTTTCTGTTCCTGTGTCAGTTTGCTGAGAATGATGGCTTCCAGGTTCATCCATGTCCCTACAAAGGATGCAAACTCATCGTTTTTGATGGCTGCATAATATTCCATGGTGTATATGTGCCACACTGGGGTCATTTGGGGGGAAAAAGGGGAGGGACAGCAGGGGGTGGGGAGTTGGGGAGGGATAGCATGGGGAGAAATACCAGATACAGGTGATGGGGAGGAAGGCAGCAAATCACACTGCCATGTGTGTACCTATGTAACAATCTTGCATGTTCTTCACATGTACCCCCAAACCTAAAATGCAATAAAAAGTATATATATATATATAAAAAAAAAATTCCTATGTCTCAGTTTTCCCCAAAAGTCTCTAGTTTAATTGCTCTTGGGTTTGCCTGGGCTTCTGAGTTTTTAAGAGCTCCCCAGATAATTGTAATGGGCTACCTCTGAGAATCACTGCTCTGGATCTAACATCCAATTTACAGAAAATACAGGGGAAAGGATAGAACAGCATGGAGTGCAATAAGTAATACCCACACTGGGATATGCTGTAGAACAAACACTCAATTGCTTTACAGAAAGTTGTAAGAAAAAAAAGGTGAGGAGGAGAGAGGAACCTACAGATTAAAAGTGACTTACAAGTAATTGCTAATTGCAATGTGTAAAGAGATCTTTTTGGGTCTTCGGGTGAACAAAGAAAAGATATGAAAATTTTTACACATCAAACAGTAATATTTGAACATTCAGGAGATATTTGACATTAGGGACTTGTTTTTATTTTTGAGGCTATAATATTGGTTTTTTTTTTTTTTTTTTTTTTTTTTTACAAATTTTTATTTTTTAAACTTTTATTTTAGGTTCATGGGTACATGTGCAGGTTTGTTATACAGGTAAACTCATGTTATAGGGTTGGTTGTACAGATTATTTTGTCACCCAGGTACTAAGCCTAGTACCCAATAGTTATTTTTTTTCTGCTCCTCTCCCTCTTCCCTGCCTGAGGCTTTGGGTAGGCCTCAGTGTCTGTTGTTGTTTTATTTTTAAAACAGTTTTTATCTTTCAGAGACATGTTGAAATAACTGAATGAAATATATCCGGATTATATATCTGAGATTTGCATTACAAGAAGCCTAGGAGAGGGAGGAGGGGATGAGGATGTAGAATAAAAAAAAAAAAAGATTGACTGTGAGTTGAGAATCGTTGAAGCTAGGCAATGGCTGCATAGGGAATTCCTTATTCTATTTCCTCTATTTTTTGTATGCTTAAAGGTTTCCAAAGTAAGAAGTTGTTGTTGGTTTTTCTTTGTTTTATTTTTGAGAAGGAGTCTTGCTGTGTCACCAGGCTGGAGTGCAGTGGTGTGATCTCGGCTTACTGCAACCTCCACCTTCCGGGTTCAGGCAAGTCTTCTGCCTCAGTCTTCCGAGTAGCTGGGACTACAGGTGTTTGGGACTACACGCCCAGCTAATTTTTGTGTGTGTGTGTTTTTTTAGTGGAGACGGGGTTTCATCGAGTTTGCCAGGATGGTCTCAATCTCTTGACCTCGTGATCCGCCTGCCCCAGCTTCCCAAAGTGCTGGGATTACAGGTGTGAGCCACCTCGCCCAGCCCAAAATAAGAAGTTTTTTAGAATGCTCAATCCAAGATATTAATCAACAATTTAGTGCTCATTTAAAGATAGAACATTTTTTTCCCACTATAGCGTGCAGTTCTTGGCACGCTGCTTTTGGGGAGACATGTGTGACCATCTGTCCCACTCCTTTCCCATCCCCACCACCTCTCCCTTGCTGACCGTTGCTTCCCAAGGCCAAGACCGGAGGGTGGAGGAGACGTGAGGGCATTAGACAGCTCTCACTTACTGGGTGGCCTTGGGCTCCCACCCTGGCTGGTTGTAAAGCTGCCTTTTCCAGGGTTTGATGACTTTGCTTGTGTTAATGGGTCTAATTCTGTCCTCCCAAAAGACATTTTTTTTTTTAGACAAAGTATCGCTCTGTTGCCCAGGCTGTAGTGCAGTGGCATGATCTCGGTTCACTGCAACCTCTGCCTCCCAGGTTCAAGAGATTCTCCTGCCTCAGCCTCCCAAGTAGCTGGGATTACAGGTGCCCACCACCACTCCTGGCTAATTTTTTGTATTTTTAGTACAGATGGAATTTCACCATGTTGGCCAGGCTGGCCTTGAACTCCTGACCTCAGGTGATCCACTCGCCTCAGCCTCCCAAAGTGCTGGGATTGCAGGTGTGAGCCACTGTGCCTGGCTCTGCTTTCACATTTTAAAATTCGGCCAAATGCACTCTAACATGGGTGACTCACCTTATATTCTCTCCCATTGGCAATGTGTTAGGGTGTTCTTTTACTCGTCTCACAACTCAAGGTATTCCTCTACTTCTCAATGTAATGTTCCAAATTGCTGTGAACTCATATCAACTAACTAGAGTGCATACAGGTGAATTTCTTCACCTGGATATTGTCAGCTGATACTCAGTATTCATTGCCTCTTCATTTTAGTGCACCTTCCAGTGTGGCAGAAATCGGAAAGCTTTATAACAAATAAACAAACTGTATTTTGACACTTTCCTGCAGGTAAGTTTCTGGATGCAAATTAGGCCCTGCCATGAAATGCTTCATTGGAAACTGGAACGTAGAAACGAGGTGGAAGTGTTTTACTTTTGCTCTTTTGATTGTTTTCTGATGTCAGATATGGCCATAGGATGGAGTTCCTCACACCCCCCAGAAGTGGTCCAGTGTGCAGTCTCTCCAGATTTGTGGGTGGTAAGGGGTATTTGCTGTGATGCCAGTGAAGCCCAGATACCAGCTACTTGATCTTGGATCTTATCTGCACTAGCATTATCTTGGACTGTGATCTTTGGACTCAATAATTCCAGTGGCAATCTCTTGATATTCTAACTCCCTGGTTGGGACAGTTGTAATAGCTTCTTTGGTGAGTCAGTTCTGCAGTGTTCTGGGAATAATTCCTGGAAACCTAGCATACAGCCTAGTTCTGCCACGTTTATAAACATCCAATTCCCTGTATTAAATCCCATTCTGCATAAAATCCCTAGGATGGTATCTGCTTCCTGCAATTGAACCCTACCTGATACAGGCTTGTATCAGTGATTATGAGGCTTCTAATTTTACTTCTCAATTATAGGCAATGGCCCTGCTTAGCCATAGTAGATGGCCTCAGCTCCCTTGTTGGTAGACCAGGAAGAGAAAGTCTTGGTATTCAGCATAATGGATTTCCACAAAAAAGTATTTAGCTGAGCCTCAGGTACTGGAACTAACAGATGAAAGAGACAATATCATGTTGTGAGTAAACAGAACTTCAGGCTTAAATTCTGTATCCCATGTTCTGTTTGTGGCTGTGTCCCTTACCAGCAAAATGACCTTCATGAAATCCCTTACTATTTCTGGGACTGAGTCTTCTTGATTTTAAAATAAGGGGTTCTAGGCTGGGCATAGTAGACCACATCTGTAATCCCAGTGCTTTGAAAGGATGAAACAGGTGGATTGCTGGAGGTCAGGAATTTGAAGCTACAGTGAGCTATGATCATGCCACTGCACTCCAGCCTGGGAAATAGAGCAAGACTCTGTCTCTAAAAAATAAAGTAAAATAAAATAAGAGATTTCAGATGACTTTTTTTTTTTTTTTGAGATGGAGTTTCGCTTTTGTTACCCAGGCTGGAGTGCAATGGCACGATCTCGGCTCACCGCAACCTCCGCCTCCTGGGTTCAAGCAATTCTCCTGCCTCAGCCTCCCTAGTAGCTGGGACTACAGGCACGTGCCACCATGCCCGGCTAATTTTTGTATTTTTAGTAAAGACGGGGTTTCACCATGTTGACCAGGATGGTCTTGATCTCTTGACCTCGTGATCCACCCGCCTCGGCCTCCCAAAGTGCTGGGATTACAGGCGTGAGCCACCACGCCCGGCCTCAGATGACTTTTAAGGTCTATTTTAGCTCCAAGATTCTATGGTCCTACGAAATCACTATTACAAACCTAAGCATGAAATGGTTAAACGTTAAATAATGTCATGGTTCACTAAACACTAAAACCCTTGCAAATGACATGTTTGTTCCTCTTCCTCCTTGCTCTGCTAGTCAGTCTTAAGGCATTAAGGTTTCTCCTGTTCTGTCTGCTTGCTTTTGTTCCATCTTCCATTAATGGTAAATTGTCATAAAATTGCAGTTCCGAAGAAGTAGTGGTGTTGCTATGGAAACAGCCTTGATTCATTGATGTAAACATTAAGCTGTTGATGCTCATCCCTGAGGTGCTGGCAAAAAGAAAAAAAACACAAAATAAATGTTATAGTAAGAATGACATTTTGTTTTCAGAGAATGTGGCCCACACTCTGAAGCTTGCTCTGAAGGTATATGTAGCACATTCTTACCAGGATTCGGGTCTACCCTAGGTCTAATGATGCTCCCTGCCTCACTGTGTCTGATGTGATGCAGTGAGAATGAAATGTGGTATTAGTCTGACCTCCCTGCACTTGTGTTACAAGGAAATCCAGAACTCATTGTGATTAACATAAAACAAAAATACTTCCCTTTTAGGCTGATTGGTTGTGGCTCAAAATTGTCCCCTTTAGGGGCTTAACGAAATTTTCTTTTTTCCCTTCAAACTGAATCTCTCATTTACTTTCAGAAAGATTTACTATTTTAGGACCTTTCTTTTTTCTTTTGGGGGAGTGTTTAAAACTGTTTTTTAAACAAAAATTGTGTATTCCAATAATTAAAATCATTTTACACACAAAAAAATAGCACTCTGACTAAACAGCATTTAGTAGCTAGCAGGATACCTTAGGCCAGCTTGGTTTCACTCTAGATTTCGTTGTCATTCCACCAACTTCTTCCTTCACCAACATGCAAGTTCTTTTCCTTCTCTCACAGCCAGACAGGCAGAGGGGAGAGGCAGGTGCAGCCCTCATCATCAGTGGTTCTCAATTCCTTGATGTGAAATGGGCAGCACAGGCAATACGCTTGATCTAGTGTCTCTGCATTGTACAAAGTTAAACAGCAAAACGAAGTGAAATATGAAGGCAATACCTGTGGAATACATACTGCACACTGGCATGCATGCCTCATTGCGATTTGCCTGCTTGCTTCTGTTTTGTTGTTTCTTTGGAAGGCAGCAGATTTTTCTCTTGTGTTTCTGTATTCTTCAGTTTCAACTTACTGAATTTCTTGATCTCAGCCATGGCAGGTTTGTTAGGCGTGGAGGAAGTGGAGTGAAACACAAGAGTAAATGGAATCTTGGCCTTTTCTATTTTCCTTTCCTGGCCTTTTCTATTTCCCTTTCTTGGCCTTTTCTATTTCCCCTTCCTTTTTCCTTCCTTCCTTCCTTCCTTCCTTCCTTCCTTCCTTCCTTCCTTCCTCCCTCCCTCCCTCCCTCCCTCTCTTTCCCTCCCTCTCACTCTTCTTCCTTCCTTCTTCTTATCTTTCTTGCCTTCCTTCCTTTTCTTTTTTTTCTTTCTTTCTTCCTTTTTTCTTTCTTTTCTTTCTTTCCTTTCCTTTGTTTTTCCCTCCTTCCTGCCTGCCTGCCTTCTTTCGTTCCTTAGCTTTATTGAAGTATAATGTATGTAAAATAAAATCTACTCACTTTAAGAGTACTGTTTGATGAATTTGGATGATTTATGCAGTCATTTAACCTCTACAAACATTGAGGTACAGAAGGGTTCCATCATCCTAAAAAGAACCCTTTTGTCTCTTTCCAGTAGGTCCCCTTCACCCTCAGCCCCAGTCCCAGATAACCACAAATCTGATTTCTGTCACTATGGTTTTACCTTTAGTAGAATTTTATGTAAATGGAATCATACAGTATGTAATCTTTGTGTTTCACCTCTTCACTTAAAATTAATTTCTTTGATATTCATCCATATTGCTCTATAAATGATTTCATTCTTTTTTCTTGCTATATAATATTCTATAATATGGATATACCACAATTTGTTTATTCACTTACCAGTTGATAGAAATTTGGCTTGTTGGCAGTTTCTGGCTATTGTAAATAATTACAATAAATAATTGTAAATAATGCTGCTACATACAAGTCTTTGTATGGACATGTGTGGTTGTTTCTCTTGAGTAACTACCGTGAAGTTGGATTGTTGGGTTGTACGGTAATTGCATAAAGTTTCATAACTGTCTAAGAATATGCCATACTGTTTCCAAAGTGGCTGTACCAATTTGCATTCCCACCTGCAATGTATGAGGGTCCCAGCTGCTTCACATCCTTGCCAACACTGGGTATGTTCTCCCAATTTCTGTACTAATTTCTTGGTGGACTAGCACCAATTTGTAGACGATACTTTATGCAAGACTACTCCAACCCATTCATAAAAATATAGTCACAGTCCTAAATGTCATCTAATAAAGAACTAGACATTCTGGCTATTGCTGACCAGAACAACAGGTTCTAATGCAATACTCCCCCTGAATCAAGAAAATTAATGTAACACAAGTGTAGCTCTATAGCTTTTTTATGGATTCTACTTTTAATCAACACTGGGGTATACTTTTTGTTTCAGAAGCACTATGAGTTTTCTTTCTTAAATAATCGAAAAGAAATGTAGTATCTATTTGTAAAAAATGAAGAGAAATCTAGTTTTGACAGACCTTGTGGCATTGAAAGCATGTCCATTGGCATAGTTTCTGGCCTCTTTAGCAGCGCCTGGATTGAGCTTGGTTGAGCTTGTCTGTAACGGGTAAACACACAGACAGGCTCAAGAGCAGAGGCAGTGACACATGTATTGGATAAGGTGGATGAAGTCAAGGACATGCATCTTGAGCTAGAGTAGGAAAAAAAAAGACCAAGTTGAACACTAATTAGGAGCCATGGAGAATGGAACATATTGCCGGAGGGAATAGCTGAAGCAACTTTTCTAACTCAGGTAGGTTTCTCAAAATTTGGTGATAGGAAGGAAGAAAAACAATTGATCTGAGATGTCAGCATAGCCTGTTAGCTTTTCAATTTTCTGCCCCTGTAGAGGCAAACATGAGTCACTGCACAGCCAGATGAGTAAAGTGCCACACAATTATGTGTGTAGATTAAAATCTGGATGCAACAGCTCCAAGGACAGGCTGACTCAGTTGCTTATTTGTGACTAACAAGCACATTCAAATAGAATATTCAGAAATCCACAAAATACGCTTACCTCTAATCACTTATAGAGGGTAGGTCGGAACTGAGTGGGGTTATTTTGCTAAATGGTACAGAAGAAATTCTATTAAAAGATGAATTCTACTGGGTGCGGTGGCTCACGCCTGTAATCCTAACACTTTGGGAGGCTGAGGCGGGCAGATCACTTGAGATCAGGAGTTTGAGACCAGCCTGGCCAACATGGTGAAACCGTCTCTACTGAAAATAGAAAAATTAGCCTGGAATGGTGGCAGACACCTGTAATCCCAGCTACTTGTGGGGCTCAGGCAGGAGAATCGCTTGAACCCGGGAGGCGGAGGTTGCAGTGAGCCGAGATCGCGCCACTACACTCCAGCTTGGGCGACAAAGTGAGACTCCGTTTAAAAAAAAAAAGATTAATCACTATGAAGAAATTGCCGTATACTCAGAATAAAAGTAGCCATAAAGTGTGGGAGATCCTGTTGAGATAACACTGCCACCTTACTAGTGGGTTATTTTTAGCAACATATGCTGGACTGGGATACAATTATTGGAGACACCTAGAATTAGACCTGCATTAGAACAGGACACACATTTTTTCACACACAAAAAAAGTTTTTGGAAAGTTTATATTGAAGTTATTTTGGGTAAGGGAGGGTTATAAAAAGTAAAGTATTATCATTTAGAATTTTGAAACTCTTCTCTTTTCCACTTTGGTATAATTAGTTTTAAGTGCGTTTACAGTGGCTACAAGAATTAAAATGTACTTGTCTTTTTTGAGAGGTCGAGGTGGGTGGATCAGTTGAGGTCAAGAGCCTGGCCAACATGGTGAAACCCCGTCTCTACTAAAAATACAAAAATTAGCCAGGTGTGGTGGCACGTATTTGTAGTCCCAGCTACTTGGAAAGGGCACGGCTGAAGCAGGAGAATCACTGGAACTCGGGAAGTAGAGGTTGCAGTGAGCTGAGATCGCACCATTGCACTCCAGCCTGGGGCAACAGAGGGAGACACTGTCTCAAAAAAAAAAAAGAGTACTTATCTTTAAGGCATAAAATGCCAGTTAAAAATATCCAAGTTTATGAATAGGGAAGCAAAGCACTGTTGGATGCTTTATATAGTTTATACACATTAAAATTTATTGCATACTCATTGTGTCAGCAAGTATGAGGTCTTCTCTAAAGGGCTGATGTAAATGTAGTACATCATTTAAGTATGAAAATAATCAGTGAACACCTGGGGTAAGGCGGCCGGGCTGCTAGGCAGAGAGATGCCTGACTCACCTCCCTGCTCCTCCACATGCAGGCTTTCTAAACGATTCATGAAAGCTTTTCATAGAATCAGCTGCCAATTGCAACTGCCCAGGCAGGAAACACATTAGTCAGCTATCTGTCACACACCAGGAGAAGTTTTATGAACCTGTGTCAAAGGAGATCCATATATCCTGAGACCCCAGAGATTTGGAGCCTTCATTGTTGAGCAACTGTCTTACCTCTCCATTGCACAGAAACAGCTCTAGGAGGTAGCCCTGGTCATTTCACCCCAAATCAATACCTGTCTCTCTGCTTCTGCTCAAGGGATGCAATGGACTGCAGTGCACTTGGAGGAAGACGGGGTTGACCAGGAGCTCACTGCACCCAGGAAAGGGAACGTAATACAGGTGCAAAACCAGGAAAGGTGTGGGGACTAATTGTCACCAGAGGTTTTAGTATTTCTAGATGCTTTTTCTAACAGGCAATGAACTACGAACTGCTTCAAAGTATTCTGGAAAAAACACTACCTGGCCCAACAACTAGGTAGCAGACTTTAGGAGATGTAATAATTTAGTATCTTAATGGGTGGTTAACCATTTGGGAGAAAAGTAATTTAGATCATACATCAACATAAATTCCAAATGAACTAAAGAATTAGATGTAAATGATTAAGCTGTAAAATAAGGAAGAATAAATAGCTGACTGAGTTTGGGGTGGGTTAAGGACTTTTCAGGCATACAAATCAATAAAATATTACAAAAGATAAATGTGTAATGGATTTGGCTACATAAAACATTACATCTGTATATGTGTTTTAAAACCATAACAGAATAAAAATAAAAAATATAAAAATGAGTAAATATTTACAACATTATTACAGAATTGAGTTCATGGCCTTATTATAGAAAGATTCCCTCCTCTCAATTTAAATTAAAATTAACAAAGCCTAGGAAAACATAATTCATAAATTTAATATTTTATGAAAATAGCAAATAACATTAAGATGTCCACCCTCCCTAGGAACTAAACAAATCTAAATGAAAATAAGACCGTTTCTTTTTAATTGTCAAAGAGCAGTGATTTTTTTAGAACAATAATACACAAACATAACTAGGTAAAGAGCCTCTAAATATTAGGTAGAGAAACTTGGCCATATTTGTCTAGATTTATTTTATTGTAGTAAATTTTTATCTACATCCTAATGAACAAGTCAAACATTCAGTCATTTATCTATAAAAATATTCATCCATTAATTTATCAAAAGTTTGAAATGACTCAGATGCCCAACAGAAAAGAAATCGTATATAAGAACACATATGAAATACAAGTTTTAACTTTTTAATTTAATTTTACATTTAATTTTTAAAAATGTTAATAGTTATTTGAAATTATAATTAGTGATGTGAGCAATATTCCGAGTGTACTTTGTGGAGCGTCATAAATACTTTATTTCAAAATGAAAAGAGTTCCTTATATTTTTGACAATAAAATTAGAATGTAAAAGTAAAATTTAAAAAGTAACACAAAACTCAAAGGAAAAAGTAAAAATTAATCAAAACATCATCTCTAAGTGATAAAATATGTTAAATAGCCTTTTGTATAGTTTTCTGTGCATACACGTAGATATACACTCTCATGCACAAATTTACAAAGTATTATTTTTATGAGCTACAGCATACTCATCTTGAATTTAACAATAATTTCCTTTCCTTCAAGATATTTATTTATATCTTTTAAAGTGAAAATTATACGCCCTCATCATCATTTGTAATGATTGCACAGTATTCTATTGTATATTTGCTCCAAAGTTCAGTTAACTAGTTTTCCACTGATGGATACATTTAATAAGTAAACAGGACCAGGGAGATGCAGCTAGACAGAAAGCTCAGCTTTTATGAGAGAATTAGAGTTCCCCTGCTAGTCTCTTTTCTAAAGCTGCGAATACGGTGACAACCTTGTTTGTAGCTAATAAGCTCTAAGCACCCAAGGACCAGGCGTGCAAGCATGTTCCATACCACCTGTGCAAGACATTGTCTGACCCGTCAACTGTAAGCTCCTGGCAACCCTTTAAGAAACAGGATTCCAGCTGCAAGCGTGAGGGGAGTCTTGTTCTTTTTGGGAAGCTGAGTTTTTCTGATTCTAGTCCACCCATGCCAGGCAACCTGAGCACATAGTTAGTCATTGACTGAATAATCCTGCCCTTCTCTCTCCCTAGGAACATTGTCCTGAAGACTCAGAGGAAGATCACACCTCTGATAAAAACCTGCTTTTGGAAAAATGTTAGTTACTGAAAGGTCACTTCTGAGGTTAGAGAACTTGTCTTATTTCTTCCTTTTCCATCTGGAGTTACTTTGTAACAAACTCATTTGTCTATCCCATGGGCTTGGCTCAGCGTTGCTTGCAAATTACTTCCTGCAAAATCCTACTTTGCACATTCGCAGCTCATCCTTAACCCTACTTCCCCATTGCACTTCTGCTATTACGATCCTAATTCTTCCTAGTCCCAGCCCACAATACCTAGCTAGGGAGAACATAGCATAATGCAGAAACACAAAGCAAAGCACGTGGACATTTTCCAAAATATTTTTCCTATGGCATCCACACATAAGTTCATTTCCTTCAAAAAGTAAATTTGCAACATGTTTTTAAGTAATTGGTATTGTTATAAAGCATTTAAAAAACAGTAGAATTGCTTTAAAACTAACACCAAGTATGAGATCCAATTGTCAGAGGCGTTTGAACCAGAGAAACTCCACTTGAATAAGGGCTGGGTAAAATGAGGCTGAGACCTACTGGGCTTTATTCCCAGATGGTTAAGACATTCTACGTCACAGGATAAGATACGAGTTCCGCACAACATACAGGTCATAAAGACCTTGCTGATAAAACAGCGTGCAGTAAAGAAGCTGGCTAAAACACACCAAAACCAAGATGGTGACAAAAGTGACCTCTGACCATCCATATTGCTATACTCCCACCAGTGCCATGACAGTTTACAAATGCCATGGCAAGTTCAAGAAGTTACTCTGTATGGTCTAAAAAGGGGAGGCACGAATAATCCACCCCTTGTTTAACAAATCATCAAGAAATAACCATAAAAATAGGCAACCAGCAACCCTTGGGGCTGCTCTGTCTATGGAGTAGCCATTCTTTTACTTTCCGAATAAACTTGCTTTCACTTTACTCTGTGGACTTGCCCTGAATTCTTTCTTGCGTGAGATCTAAAATCCCTCTCTTGGAGTCTGGATTGAGACACCTTTCCAGTAACACAACTACACCCTGCTTTAAAAATTGTAATGGCTTCTCAAGGCCAACACTGTAAGGGACTAAGCTCTTATCCTGTGTTATATAAAACTTTATAATCTGACCCAGGGACCTCTCTTTCCTCATTTTTCACCATCCTTTACTGTGTTTGCTGTAGAAAACAGTTACTGTAACTAACTTGTCATCATTTCCCTCAAATGGCTGATGGTATTTTATCACTCTGTGACTCAGGTCAGATTTTTGCTTTTTCCTAGAACAGGGCTTCTCAATCCTGCTGGCTCATTAGAATCACCCAGTGACATTTTTAAAATGTTTACTTGTTTATATTTCACATTTTTAAAATTTTGAAATGATTTTAGTTTTACATAACAGTCGTAAAGACAGCACACAGAGATCCTGCCTATTCTTCATTAGCTTCTGCTAATGTTAACATTTTACCTAACTGTGGTACATTTATCAAAACTGAGAAATCAACATTGACACTTTAATAACTAAACTACAGACTTCTTTTGGATTTCACCAGTTTTTCCATCAATGTCCTTTGTTCAAAGATCCAAACGAGGATATCATATTTGTATTTACTTGACATGTCTTCTTAGACTTCTCCAGTCTGTGAAAAATTCTTTTTCCTTGTTTTTCAAGATCTTGGCAGTTTGAAAGAACACTGTTCAGGTATTTTGTAGAATGTCTCTCAGGTGTGTCTGATATTTTCATATTATCAAGCTGAGGTTATGGATTTGGAGGAAGAATACCTCAGAGGTCAGTGCCCTTCTTTCTGCATCCTATCAGGGGGCACATGATATTACTGGAAGTTATCCTGGGTTGTATTAGCCTTGATCACTTAAGTGGTCAAGATGGTTTCTGCCAGCTTTCTTCAGTGCAAAGTTACGTTTTCCCTTTTTCATATGTATTAGTCAACAAATCACTAAGTCCAGACCACACTCAAGGGCAAGGGAATTAAGTCTCACCTTTTGGAGGAAGAAGTAATATCTATAAAAATGACCATGATGTGTGTTAAAACTACCACACTAACTAAAAATATCTTGAAGGAGATACTTTGAGGCTATGCAACTATCTTGTTTTTCTTTAAAGTTTTGCCCATAAACTTTAATATTTAATATGTTAATTGTTATACTGGTGTTCTAAAGGTGATTTCTTTATTTTCCTCATTTCTTCTACATTCATTAACTGGAATTCCTACTGTTTTTACTACACAGTTCTGTGGGTTTTGACAAACTCATACAGTCATGAACCCATCACCACAATCAAGATGTGGAATACTTTCATTGTCCCTAAATGTACCCTCAAGTCCCTTTGTAGCAACCTGATCTATTTGCTGTCTATTTAGTCTTACTTTTTCAGAATATCATCTAAATGGAATCATCTGTTACATAGCCTTTGAGTTTGCCTGCTTTCACTCAACATAATGCACGAGAGTCATCCAGGTTACTGCATATATCAATAGTTCATTCATATTTAGCAAAGTAGTATTCCATGTGTAGATACAGTTTTTTAAAAAATCTGTCCTCCAGTGGATGTATATTTGGGTTATTTCCAGTTTTTGGCAATAACACATAGTGATGCTATAAATATTCACGGGTGTGTTTCATTTAAACATAAATTTTCTCTCTTTCTTTTTTTTTTTTGGCAAATAGCACTTGCTTAGGATTGCTGGGTAACAATGGCCCCCCCAAGATGTCTACTTTCTAATTTTCTAATTGCCAGACCTGTGAATTTGTTACCTTACATGGCAAAGGGGAATTGAGTTTGAGGATGGAGTTAAGGTAGCTAGTCAGCTGACCTTAAAATAGGGAGATTATCCTGGATTATTTGGTGGGCCCAATTTAATCATATGTGTCCTTCCTTAAAAGCATAGAAGTCAGAGGGATACAATGAGATGTTGCTAAGTCACATCATGAGTTAATTTTCTTACATTTCTAGAGGTCAGAATCCTAAAATCAAGGTTTTGGCAAGGCTCCATTCCTCCTTCAGGCTGTGGGGGAGAACCTGTTTTCATGCTTTTTCCAGTTTCTAGAGGTGCCCATATTCCTTGGGCTGTGGCTTCTTCCTCTATCATCAAAACACATCTTCACTCCAAACTCTGTTCTGTAGCCATTGCCTTGCCTCTCCCTGCCTCCATCATCCCATTGCCTTCTGTCTTCCACTCTAAAAATCCCTGTGATCACACTGAGCCCACTAGGATAATGCAGGATAATCTCATTTTAGGATCCTTATCTGCGTAGTCCCTTTTGCAATAGAAGATAATGAATTCACATGTCTCAGAGGTTACTACATGAGCATTTTAGAGGGCCACTGTTCAGTCTAACACAATAGCATTAAAAAAAAAAAAAAGCAAAAACCAAAAAAGCACAGACTATTAAGGTGATCATCTCATTCTGCTTTGCCTGAAACTTTCGAGTTTTAGCACTGGAAGTCTTGCATCCCTCGGTCTGGGGCACAGTGATGGCTGCTCATTCTACCTGGTAGACAAAACAAATGTTTAATAAAATGAACAAATTAACAGCAAATAGATTATGAACTTACTAACCTAGAAAGAATCTTAGCATGCCATTTTGGATAGCAGTTTCTGCTTTCACTAGGTAAATGCTAACATTACGAAAGATTCTCCACCAGTTATATGGATTCATTATCTGAGGCTTGAGGAATCTCAGTATTCGGAGAAAAAAATTCAGGTTATTTGGAGCAAAAAGGACATGCATTTCCCTTGTTGCTCTGGTGACACAAATGTATTAGGCCCAGGCAACTTCATCTTTGACATGAAAGGGAGTGATTGAGAATATAATTTTTAAAATATGAAATCTAAAACACATGTTTGAGGGTTGAAGAAAGTGAAAAAAGTACATAAGAGGAATGTAGGCTTCTGGCACAGCCTAGGGTTTCCTTTGAGGATGATAACCTTAGAAGTCTGGAATCGGTTTCCTCACCTGTTAGGTGAGGGTGGGCCTGAAGAACAAATGAGATCCCACATTATGAGCACTCTGATGGGGAGAGAGCCTGGATTAAGATAATTTGTCTCTTTTTGCCTCGATTTCCAACCCACCAATGAGGTTTCATTCATTCAACAGATATTTATTGAGCATCTTCCATGTGCCAGCATTCATTTTGCACTAGAATACAGCAGTGAATAAAACACAAAATCTTTGTTCTTGCAACAGTTGTATTCTGGGACTAGAGATAAATAAATATATATTGGGATGATAAGTGCTAAGAATAATAATTAAAGAAATAAACTAGAAAGAATGAGAGTCAACAGAGGAGAGAGAGAGAGTTTTGGTTTGGTTTGGTTTTTGTTTTTGAGATGGAGTCTCGCTCTGTTGCCAGTGGCATGATCCTGGCTCACTGCAACCTCCACCTCCCAGATTCAAGCGATTCTCCTGCTTCAGCGTCCCGAGTTGCCAATATTACAGGCATGCACCACCATGCCCGGCCAATTTTTGTATTTTTAATAGAAACTCAAGTTCATCATGTTGGTCAGGCTGGTCTTGAACTCCTGACCTCAAGAGATCTGCCCAAAGTGCTGGGATTACAGTTGTGAGCCACCGTGCCAGGCTTGGAGTGTGTTATTTTAATGAAGGTAGTCAGAAGAGGTGACATTTGAGTGGAGACTTGAGTAAAATCAGGGCAAGAACCGTGAAGATGACTGGGACAAGACAGTTTCAGACAGAGGAAAGACCAAAGTGTGTGCAAAGGGCCTGTGGTAGGGAGTGGTTGTAATTAAGAAGCCGTAAGCAGGCCTGAGCCGCTGACACACAGCAAGCAAAGAAGGAGGCAGGCGACAAAATCAGAGAGGAAGACAGATGTAGAACAATGGTGATGGCTGCGTAGCCTGTGGAAAGAAAAACTTTGCATCTTAACTCAGCCAGGTGAAAGTCTACCAGAAGGTTCTGAGCAGAGGAGAAATCTGATTTAACTTTCCTTTTAAAAGGATCGCTCCAGCCGTTATCAGAAGATAGACATCAAGGACAAAGATGGGAGCAAAGAGATCAGATGGGAGCCCCTTGCAATAATGTTAGGGTGGAGTGAGGTGGCAGAGGTGGTAGTGGTGAAAAGTGGTTGCATTCAGATTATATTTTGGAGATACAGAAAACTTTCTGATTGATTGGATGTGGGCAGAGATGCCGGATAAAACAAAGCACCTGTTTTCTACTTTTGTTTGATAAATCTGCCAACCCTAGATGTGGGGACAGAGAATAGAGGAATCAAGAGTGACTTCCATGTTTTCAGCCTGAATGACCAAAAGAACAGTGTTACCCTTTTCTCAGAGGGAGACAATTTAGTGGTGGGGGGTGGTGTAGTTCAAGGGTTTGATCTTAGATATGGTAAGTTTGAGATACATTTGGTAATTGTAGATGACATTTCAGGCTACAAGACCGAATGAGCTTCCCCAGGAAATGAGTATAATTACCAAGGGCAAGAGGCCCAGGGGCCTGCCAGTGTTCAGAGGAAATAGTCAAGGGGACGGAACTCACAGGCTTTAATTCATACAGCTGTTGAGCAGTAAATGAATAAACATGTAACGTACTTACAGCGAGCACCTAGGAACCGTTTAATCAATGGGAACCAGCCTTCCTTCTTTCCTTTTTTCTTTATTTGATTTTCTTTTTTTTTTTTTTTAATATATACTTTTTATTGCATTTTAGGTTTGGGGGTACATGTGAAGAACATGCAAGATTGTTACATAGGAACACACATGGCAGTGTGATTTGCTGCCTTCCTCCCCATCACCTATATCTGGTATTTCTCCCCATGCTATCCCTCCCCCACTCCCCCCCCCCCCCTG